>JALGXP010000687.1:0-25205 GCA_023333625.1 Bothriochloa decipiens
GCAGTCGCGGCGGCTCTGGCTACGGGCCCGGTTCCTTTGGCGACGAGTGCCGCCTCGACTCCCCCGGCGATTTCGAACGCGGGGGTCATCACTTGGGTCAAGGCTGCACGCGTGGCGTTGGCCCGGGGCGCTGCTTCTGTTATCGGCGAAGCGGCCACCGAGACTGCAGCGGCTACGGCGTCGAGCCCCCGAGCCGGGATGGCCGTCGAGACGCCGGGCAGCAGCGTGCCAGAGGGCCCCTCGAATGACTCGCTGCTGGGGTGTTCGGAGGTGGCGCCCATCGTCCTCGAGGCCGAGGAGGGCGAGGCCTCCGTCGACGAAGGGAAGGAGAAAGACGCCGCGCCCCCCTGTCGCCACCGAGGTCGGGGGTCGTCGAGTCCGGGGGTGCCGAAGCGGCCCCGTTAGGCGGGGCCCCCGTGGGTGATTCGGTCGAGGAGGCGAGCGTCGCCGTGTCTGCCCCGGCGGACCTTTTTGTCGAGCAGGAGGAGCCGCAGGCCGGCTTGCTGGCTATCGTGCCGTGGGAGGGTCCGTCTCCCCCCGCGGTGCCCGAGCAACGACCTGTGGCAGGCGCGGCCGTCGACACGGAGGGTGCCGGAGTAGAGGCAGCGCGACGGCGCTCCGAGGCGGAGACTTCGGGATGGGGCTCGGAGCCCATCCGCGTCCACGACCCCACGAGTCACGACGCTCCCTCGTGGGAGGTGGATGACCCCGCGGAGCTCGAATGCTGGAGGGGCATCGAGGAGCGTTCTTGCCTTCAGAGCTCGCTGAAGGCAATGCTTGGTCTCGTCAGCGACAACCTTCACCATCGCCTCGCGGTAAGCATCCTTCTTCGAAGTTATGGAACTTGGGGTGTGTTCTCTTTGTTGATGATGTCCTTTGTTCTTCTTGCTCTTAGGATCTGAGAAAGCGCTCGAACATCAAGTCCTATCTTATCCACGGCGCCAAGAATAAGTGGAACCAGATCCCCGAGCTAGAAGCAGCGCTCGAGGCTGCCTGGGTCGAGGCCGCGAAGGCGAAGGAGGAGGCTGCTGCCGCTCGAAGTGCGCTTGAGAAGGCGAAGTCCGAAACCGCCTTGGCCCGAGAGGTGGCTGCCCAAGCCAAGGAGGCCGAGGCCAAGGCGAAGGAGGAAGTGGGGAGGGCCCTCGAGAAGGCGAGGTCCGAGGCCAGCGACGAGCTGGCAAGGGCTGGCGCGGCCCTCGAAGCGGTGCGGAAGGAGCTCGAGGCCTCGGCCTCCGAAAACGCCAGGCTTTCCGAAGCCTGGCAAGAGCAAAGGTGGAATGCCATTTCGGCAGGCGAGGCCCTCGAGAAGCTCAAGGAGGAGAACGCGTCGATGGTCCGCGCTAGTGAGACGCTTGCAAACGAGTATCTCGTTCTGCAAGATACGCACACGAAGCTCGAGACCCACGCCGTCGGTGAGTCTTCCTTCTTTTTTTGAAGAGTTTTTTGCCTTTGTTTTTTCTTAAGCGTTACTGACTCCGTTTGTTTCCAGCCTTGAAGGAGGAGCTGACTCGGGCTCATCGCGACCTCGGCCTACTTCAGAAGTCGTACATGGCCGAGGCTGACCGGCGAGCTCGGCGGTATGCTCGACATGGTCTGCGACAGCCTCGGCGTCCCTCGTCCCGAAGCGGCCGCGGATGACGTCCATGGGGCCCCTCTCCTTGACCGGCTGTTCGAGCTCGGCCGCGTGGTTAAGGAGAAGTGCGGGGCGCCCTTCATGTCGGCGTGAAGCGGGTGATGGCGGTCATCGGCTCCGGCTACATCTACGACATGGAGGTCGTATCCCACGGCTTCGTCAGCGACCCTTCGAAGACTGACGAGGAGAACGAAGCCGTCTTCATGGGGTTGGTCGAGGCTGCCGAGGAACCTGGCGGTCGTCTTGCAAGCCTCTTCGAGCGTGAGGTCCTTCCGCCTCCTGAGGATGATGGCCTGTGAGCCAAATCTCGACGCCACCCTTCGGAATTGCGTGCGGGAGGCGCTTCACACCGGTGTGAAGCGGGCGCTGGCGGTGGTTTCCTCCGGCTTCGTCTTCGACATGGACGTCGTCGCCCAAGGCTTCGTCCCCGACATCTCAAAGATCGATGCCGAGAACGAGGAGCGATGCCGAGGGCTGATCCAGGATGCCGAAAGGCCGGGGGAAGCGCTGGCGAAGCTGTTCGAGGATGTAGTCCTCCCCCCTCCCCCCCCCGCAGATGGAGGGTACATCGTCGAGGAGGGCGGCGATGGAGACGGCGCAGCGGGCCTGTAGGGCAAAACTGGGCGAAGGTGCCCGTGTAAATAAGTTTGTTTTTGTAACTTACATTCAGTGTGGCCTCGAGGGCCTTTTAAAACATCTATGCATCTGTCGTAATGCATTTGGATATTTGAAGTTCGAGCCTTCTCTGTTTTCTTTCGCCTAGATTTTGCTTTTTTGACTAAGTGTTCGACGCGTGCTCGTATCCCTCGAGGGGGTAGCGAGTGGAGGTACCATAGCCCTGAGGCGTAGGAGAGCTCCCGGCTCAACAGCCCTCGACCCTTAGGGAATTTGAGGCATTTTCTACATAGTCGCGAAGCGTATCGAGGCGTAGGAAAGAAGAGACACTCGAGTTTCGATCACCTGACCTTTGCTTTTCGACTAAGTGTTCGACGCATGCTCGTATCCCTTAAGGAAGGGGGAGCGAGTGGAGGTACCGTAGCCCTGAGGCGTAGGAGAGCCCCAGGCTTGACAGCCCTCGACCCTTAGGGAGTTCGAGGCGTTTTCTACTTAATTGCAAAGCAAAAGGAGACGCTCGAATTTTGAAAAATCGTTCGTATTTTTTAGGAACTTAGGGGGTTCCCCCCCCGTTAGCCCCCGAGGGAGGCTTGACTCTGGCGAGACAGGGTCGAGCCTACCTCTTGCATGTACAATAATGAGTTTGAACTTATAATCGAAAGTACTTCTTATACTTATCATGCGAAAATGTACGAAACATGCGAGAATGTACAAGGGTATCGATGCCCTAGGGGTAGAAACGACGTAGCTGTTCGATGTTCCATGCGTTGGTGAAGATTTCGCCTTTGTCGTTAGCGACGTAGCTGCACCACGGGTAATCCATCATCCTTGTCGTCGTTCTTATCGTCGGGCTCTTCCTTTTTCTCTTCCTTTCCTCAAACCGTACCCTCGAAATGCCTTTTGAGCATCCGGCAGTTTTCGAGGGTGTGGTTGGCCTGGCCCTTGTGATATGGGCATGGTTTCTTGAGCATCTCGTCGAAGAGGCCCTTTTCGGGAGGGCCACGAGGCTTCTTGCGCTCGACAGCTGCCACGAGGTCATCGTCGGGGGCGTCTTCGCACTTGCCTCGCGGGTTCTTCTTCTTCTTCTTGCCCCCTTTCTTGCCGCCCCTGTTCGAACCCTCGGGGTTGGCCACCTTGGCTTGCGTTTGGCCTTTGCCATCGTCGAAGAAGGCGCCGACGGCCTCTTCTCCGGCGGCAAAGTTGGCCACGATGTCCATCAATTCATCGGCGGTCTTTGAGGGAGCACGCCCGAGCTCCAGGACCAGTTCCTTGCAGGTGGTCCCGGCAATGAAAGCCAGGATCACCTCTTCGTCGGTGACGTGGGGAAGCTCAGTGCGCTGCTGAGAAGCGTCGAGTAAAATCACGGAGGGATTCCCCGGGCTTCTGTCTGCAGCCTCGGAGTTCCCACCTGTTGCCCGAACGCACATAGGTGCCCTTAAAGTTCCCCTCGAAAACCCTGACCAGGTCAGACCAGTCATAGATTTGGTTAGGGGGAACCTCCTCGAGCCACCGTCGTGCGGTGTCGGAGAGAAAGAGTGGGAGTTGTCGAATGATGGCGCTGTCGTCGCGGGCCCCACCAAGCTGGCACGCCAGCTTGAAGTCGGCAAGCCAGAGCTCAGGCTTTGTCTCGCCGTCGTATTTGACGAGACTTGTTGGGGGTCTGAAGGGGCTAGGCAGCGGCGTGCTGCGAATCGCACGGTTGAAGGCTCGAGGTCCCGGCGGATCCGGGGATCGACGTCGGTCCTCGTCGCTGTCGTAGCGTCTGCCCCGATGAGCGCTGTAGCCTCGCGCCTCGGCGTCACCGCTCTTGCGTCTGCGGTGTTCGTTGATGTCGTGACGCGCATCACGGGGCTCGCGGTTGTCACGAACGCGATCGTGGACCGGGACCGCCCCCTTCGAGCGGGGGGAGTCTACCGGCTTGGTCGAGGCCTGCCTCTGATGCCGCGAGGGTTCGTGGTGTTGCCCTGAGGCCGCACCTCGACGCCTCAAGGCAGAACTCTCGGCCTACTGGATGGCGGCCACCTCGAGAAGGCCCTGGATCTCCTGTCGGACTCGTTGGGCTTCAGGATTCGAGGGGGCCAGCATGTTGCGGAGAAGCATGGTTGCCGCAACGACATTCTGACTGGCTCGATTGAAGGCGGGACATGCAACCGTATCCGTGCCCACAATCTGCCGCTGTACTTGCCGCGCTCGGGCCCGAGCCCCTCCGCCTGGGGGATTCCGATTGTCTTGCTCGAGGGTACGCTCGAGCTGGCGCAGTCGCTCTTTGTCTTCGTCGAGTTTGGCTCGAAGCTCTCGGACCTACGTGAGCTGGGCGACGCGGGCGCCCTGCGAATCGCACGGATCATTGGTCATGGCAGGGGGCCCTTCCTCCTGTCCCGCCAGGAGGAGGGGTCCACCTGTTGCAGCCGGTGGTGTGGACGTCTCTGCGGGACCGGCGTCGTCGTTGCCCGATGCGGCGACTATGTCGACGTGGAAACACTCTCGCGTGGGATCATAGTAGCTGGAGTCGTAGTCGGAGTCGGAGTAGAGCGGGTAAGGCATGATGGTCCGCCCATATTGTTCCGCTTCCAGCCACTGTCGAAGCGCGCGAGGGCGGGCGCCGCGTGGGCGAGGGTTAATCGGGCGCTCGGGGGCCAGTACCGGTACCTCCCGGCACGCTGCTGTGCGTAGGGGGGTCCAGTCCGTTCCCTGTCCACTCAAAACCCGAGCGCACGATAGTGGAGTATGTTGAAGCGGCATTGTCAAGCCCAAATGGCAGTGCCGGTCGGACGGCAAACTGCTCATGGGGCAAGAGAGCCATAGACGTGAGGGGCGCGTTCGCCTGGGGAGAAGCGTTCAACCCTGGCGAGCGCTGCCCCTCTTCGGGCCTTACGCGTAGTCGTGGGAGGCTCCTGGCCAGAGAGCTCAAGTCATCTGTCGAAGACGAAGAGGATGTGACGACCGTGGTTGGGAAGCGTGGTGGCGAGGGCGACGCGGGGCTCCTCGCGGAGTCCCTGAAGCGCCCCCGCTTGGGTGCCGAGAGCAGGACCATGTCATGGCTCGTGCCGAGCGACAGAAACTCCAAACTCCCAAACCAGATCACCGAACCGAAAAGGAGCGATGATACGAAATCCGCCATCCGAACGAAGCGGTTTGACACACACAGGCCCCTACCTGGCGTGCCAACTGTCGACGTTAGGGACTCGGGGGTGTCCTTAGCCAACGAGTAAACGTACGTGTGCGTAACGCGTTCGGATGGTGATGCAAGAAGAACACAGCGATTATCCTGGTTCGGGCAAAGAAGGCCCTACGTCTAGCGGGGGTAGAAGATTTGTATTATCTTGCACCTAAGTGCTTATACAGGGGTGAATACAAGCGAAGGAGAGAATTCGAGGGGGGTCGAGTATAGAGCGAAAGAGTTATTCAGAGTCTAGGAGTCTACCTAGGCGTGTGTTCGGTTGTTCGTGAGATCGTTGTCTGGAGTCGGTTCTTCGTCCGATTGGGCCTCTCTCCCCTCGTTGTGTATCCTGGTGTCCCCTTTTATAGGCCAAGGGGAGGCACAGGGGTACAAGTGTCCTGGATCGATGACGCAGTGGTGACATCGCGGGTCGTGGTGGCCAACTCGAGGCCACTGTAGAGACGTGCGCTGAGCATAGCTTGTTTTGTAGTAGCATGGCTCGGAGTTGACAGGCGTCCTTCGGAGGCGTGGTTGCTGACTGGCGAAAGACGCAATCCCTTGTAGAGGACGTGCGAGTCTCTGTTGGGTCGCATCGGGAGTTGTTGGCGCAGCTTTCGAGGTCGATGTGGGTTGACCAGAGGGCGTCGACACATACTCGAGGCCCAATCGAGGGGTAGCCTCGAGCGTAGTGGTTGAACGGATAAGATTGAACTTAGAGAATCCGATGTCGGTTGTTTGTCGCGTAGCGTGTCGAAGGGGGCATCGAGCGGCCTAACAGTGCTGAGTACGGCGTAATAGTGCCGTGCAGACCGATGCACGTCCCCAGTATGGGCGGTAAAGCGGGATTCGACCGCTGTACGGACCACTGTGCGGCTAGTGTAGCCATACGATTGGACGAGGTTAGGTAGTTTTGCATCAAATGCGCTGTCGGACGCACCCGGAGTTGGTGGATCGAGGGGGGCTCGACCCTTGTTGTATCGAGGCGTCCGTCCCGCCGGGGCCTCGACACTTGACACGGGGTCCCCCTCGAGTGATCATCGGTTGGTGACGTCAGTGACTTGTCGAGGGTTGCGGCAGAAGTTAAGTACTCTGTTGTGGGCCGGCCCAGTGTGTATTTGCCGGTGGGCCCGGTGGGTCGAGGATGTATGGTCTTGCACGTGTTTTTTCGAGGGTCCCCGTGAGATTAATCTGAGGGTAAACTCGGGGTTCAACCCAAAACAAGGGAGGTTTAGGGTACCCCTTCTCTCGGTAATCGACACAAATGTTGGCAAAAGACACTGGAATTTGGTAAGCCAAAGGCATGGTTGAGGCACACGTTAGAGTCGAAAGGGTTTAGACTTAGTAGGACCAAGACCGAGTACATGAGGTGCGATTTCAGCGCGACTAGGAACGAGGAGGGAGACGTTAGCCTCGATGGGCAAGTGGTGGCCAAGAAGGATACTTTTCGGTATTTAGGATCGATGCTACAAAAGGATGGCGACACTGATGAAGATGTTAGGCATAGAATTTCAGCCGGTTGGTTAAAATGGCGTCAAGCTACAGGCATCCTCTGTGACAGAAGGGTGCCTCAGAAGTTAAAAGGTAAGTTTTATAGGACAGCGATTCGTCCGGTGATGTTATACGGTGCTGAATGTTGGCCTACAAAAAGGCAACATATCCAGCAATTGAGTGTAGCAGAGATGCGTATGTTATGATAGTGTTGTGGGCACACAAGGAGGGATAGAGTTCGGAACGACGATATTCGGGATAGGGTTGGGGTGGCACCAATTGAGGAAAAATTGATTCAACACCGGTTGAGTTGGTTTGGCCATGTCCAATGGAGGCCTCCTGAGGCGCCGGTGCGTAGTGGGGTTCTAAAGCGGGTCGATAATGTAAAGAGCCGTAGAGGTCGACCTAAACTGACTTGGAACGAGTCGGTTAAGAGAGACCTTAAGGAGTGGAATATCCCTAAGGATTTAGCTATGGATAGGAGCGCTTGGTGACTAGCAATTAACGTGCCTGAACCGTAATCTTTTTTCTTATACCATTTATGTGTTCTTTGTTTCCATGCCTCTTTTGGGTTTCATCTCTAGTCTACCCCAAACTGCTTGGGACAAAAGGCTATGTTGTTGTTGTTATTGTTGAAAGGCATGGTTCAACTTGGAGTACAAGAAGCTCATAGAGCATATTCTTAGTAATAAAGCATAAATAAAGATGAACCCTTGGCTGCCAAGGAAGCTCTAGCTTCAATCTTGAGCAGACCAAACATGTGCATAAAGAAACTACCTGATTACTTAGCTAACTACTTGGGTAATTTGGCAATTGATAGGCTTATCTCACATGCAAAGCCTTAGCTTACAAGGGATGGCTGCTGCTTTTGCTTTTATATAGAGTAGGGTCTCTAGACTACTTGAGAGCCAAGATGCCCTCTAGACTACTTGAGAGCCAAGAGGCCCTCTAGACTACTTGGTTGTCAAGGCTCCTCATGATCAACTTGAGAGCCAAGACACCTTTAACTGCATAAAGGTAAAGTACATAAAGTAAGATACATGTGCTAGCTTAACCCATCAATCTTCCTCTTAAGTCTAGCATTCCTGGATCTTCTTCAGGCCGATCCTCCCCCTCATCTCCTAGTGAGAATGTCAGCCAGATGGTCGACTGGCCTTGGTGCTTCCATCCTCCAGACAATCCCTGATGAAATGGAATTTGGTCTGGATGTGCTTGCTCTTGTCATGGATGACAGGGTTGTTGGCCAGGGCGAGAGCAGACTTGCTGTCCACCCTCAGCTCCACCACTTCCACCTTCCGCTCACCGAGCAGCCTGGACAGCCATAGGGTCTGAGTTGCTGCAGTGGTGGTTGAAAGAGAATATAATTGGTGGAAATATTGGATATATTGCGTTGGGCCTCATGGGCTGATTATAAAGAGTACATAGGACTAACAACCCACATGGATAGACAATGTGGTATTCCTAATACTCTAACACTCCCCCTTAGTCACAGCGGGAGCGCTAGACGATGAGACTGGAGAAGAAGCTGTCAAGCTAACATCCCCCAGTCATAGTAGTCGATGCGGCGCGTATGCTGTGGCTGGAGAAGAAGCCGATGAGTCATCATGCAAGGCGGTAGCCCTTTGTGCCGATGTCAAGGTAGCCGAGTGTGAGGGCGCAGTAGCCATGGTCGAGGAAGCTGTGCTGAAGTGGCCGCGGTCGTCGTAGTTGTGGTTGGGTAGCCTTGTCAATGGAGCTGCAGGCGTACAAGAGGCACCATGGTGATATGACGGAGACACGTCGAGGCAGTCATCGTGGGAGGAAGAGATGCCGAAGTCGACGCAGTCAAAGCCGTCGTGGACGTAGAAGAAAGGCGACGACGCAATCGAGGCAGACGAGGTGGGAACGGGAGGGTCGATGCCGAAGTCAATGCAGTCAAGCCGCATGTGCACCGAGGCATGTGCTGGGTTTGCCATGGCATGGTTGCGGATTAACAACATATTTTTGTTTGATTGAAGATGATAGAGCCTACGCCCAAAATCTGCACCTTTGACTCATCACCGAACCTCACCATACTTGTAGCCATAGTGTCCAGGTCGGTGAAGAGCTCTCGGCGTCCAGTCATGTGGTGTGTGGCGCCACTATCTAGGTACCACCCATCCAGCTTGTCGCCGCCGCCAGAGTTAGGTGTCGCGGAAGACGCGCCCGTGGCTCGTCGAAGTTGACATCGGTGTTCTTGACGTAGAAGGAGCATGCTTGGGCCTTGTCGGTGCTCTAATCCGCGTCCATCTCCAAGAATCCATGCGCTAGGAACACGACATAGCCATCCTCTGCTCCCGCCATGTGCACAGCGCCGCCACGATCTCGATCACGACGGGGATAAGGGAAATCGTGTGCCCCGGTGGCCGGCTTTATTGCAGTTGCGGCAGGTGTTGCCGCGGTTTGCCCGACGATCTCCACTGGCGGCTCTGGCCCCGCCTCCGCCGCCACGGTCTTCGCCTCCGCGATCTCCCTCACGGTCACCTGCCTGGGCCTTGCCCTTGCCTTTCTTGGCGCCTCGAGGTCGGCAGCGCTGATCTCCATTCTTGGATGACCTAGCCCCATCCCCCTTCTTGTCAAAGGCCCACCACTACTCGGCGGTGTAGAGTAGCTTGGCGGTGGCCGGCTCCACCTCTGACCCGCGCTCGCGATCCTAGACTGCCTTGAGCCGACTCGTGACGTCCTCGATGGTGAGCGCCCTGCAGTCGATGAGCGTCTCGATCGAGTTGAGTTCACCATGGCGCGCTCCTTGTTGAGGTCCGTGTCGCTGTTGAGCGCCATCTGCTCCATCAGGCTGGTGAGCCACAGCGCAAAGTCCTCGACTTGCTCTCCGGGCTGAAAGGTGAGACCTTCCTTGTCCCCACGGAGGCGTTGTAGCGTAGCGCGGCAGAGGTGCTCACCACCAACACCTGGTTGCGACCGCCTCCCAGGCGAGCTTGGAGGTCGACTTGTTGGGGAGGGTAGCTCCCAGATCTGCTGGATCTTCATCATACTTGTTGGGGGCGGTGCAAAGGACCTCCAAGGCCCGCCGATCTTCATCATACGACTCATTGCCGTAGTGGACTGCTTCCCAGAGGCCACGCGCCTGGTGTTTCACCTTCATCAGCAAGCTCCACTCGTGGTAGTTGGACTGAGCTGCGGCCACGCGTCCTGGTAGACCTGCACCACCGGGGAACGCCTGCGGCGGCGCTCCGGAGAAGGTGAAGCGCGACGGTGGTGCGGGCTCCACGATACTCCAGCCGATCCGCCCACCTCCTCCTGCTTGACTATCTCGGCGCGAATCACGGCGGCTGCAGTCAACGCGGCCTTGGCCACGGCTGCCGCAGCCCGCACGGCCTGCGCGGCTAAGCGGCAGCGCAACACGCCTCGTGACTCTGGATCAGCGACTCCGTCACCGTTCTTTGGACCCGAGGGGCTCTTGCTCATGCCCTTGGCGGCTGCGGCGACGGCGGCTCGCTCGGCAGAGGTACAAGCAATGGAGGCGGCAACGGCTGGTCGGTAGGGGCATTGCTAACCCTAGGCTCTTGATACCAATTGTTGGCCACACATCAGACTATTTGGGGCTGAAATCCTAGAGGTCAACTGGACCTATGTGCTGCTTGATTGAATCTGAAAGTTTGCAAATCCTTAGCTTACAAGGGATGGACTGCTGCTTTATATAGAGCAGGGCCTCTACCTACTACTTGGCATATTCCTGCATAAAGCAAGACGCCCTCTAGACTACTTGGTTGCCAAGGCTCCTCATGATCAACTTAAGAGCAAGACACCTTTAACTACATAAAGGTAAAGTGCATAAAGTAAGATACATGTGCTAGCTTAACCCATCAAGCTCGTTACCCTGGTCTCCTCCAACCCTTACCGGTCCCAACCATGGCTTGGCAGAGCCTATCAATGGATTTCATTGATGGCCTTCCATTGTTCGGGGTAAGAATTGCATCATGGATGTTGTTGATCGTTTTTCCAAGTATGCACACTTCATACCGCTTGCCCATCCCTTCATTTTCCTTACGGTTGCCACACAATTCATGAAGCATATCTATAGGCTCCATTTGTGTACCTGACTCCTTCGGATTGTGACCGCATCTTTACAAATTACTTCTGGAAAGAGTTGATCAGGCTAGCAGGCATGTCATTGAAGATGTCCACTACTTATCATCCCCAGACCGACGGGCAAACCAAACAAGTCAACCAGTGCCTGGGAACATTCCTCCGATGCTTTGTCAGCGCTACTGCAAAGTGGTTGGATTGGTTATACTTGGCCGAGTATTGGTACAATATGTCTTGGCATTCTTCGTTGGGATACTCTCCATTCTATGTCCTCTATGGTCACGGAGAATGCGGCACGGAGAAGTGATGCTTGACACCCTCCTCGGCGAAGTACTCGGTGAGCTCGGAGACGGTGAACTCCCGCCATTGTCGGTGCACAACACCTTGAGCACGCGACCACTTTCCTTCTCCGTTGCGGCCTTGATGTTCTTCACTGCGTCCGCAGCTCCGTCCTTGGTCGCGAGCAGCGCAATCCACATGAAGCGTGTGGCGTCGTCGATCATTAGGAAGCAAGAAGCGGTGCCCGCCTGGAGTCGCCGGCGTCACAGGTCCACAGAGATCGCCGTGGATGAGCTCTAGGGGCTCCTCGGCGCCGTAGGTGGCCTGCTATGGGAACGGTCGGCGGCGCATCTTGGTGGTGACGCGGGTGTCACAAACAGCTTGGCCACCAATATCCCACGCGCCATGGCCTGCTTGTTGAGCCGGTGCAGGGCTTCGAAGTGAAGGTGCTCGTACCGCTCGTGCCAGCGCCAGGCATCGTCGTCCTTTGGCGCGGCGAGACAAAGAGGCTGCACAGCGTCCAAGTGGAGAATCTAAAGACGGTTCAAGCCATGCTTCACCTTGGTGAGGAGGCGACCGCGTTGATTCCAGATACGCAGGGCGCCATCCTCGATTTCCACCTTGGAGCACCAGGATGAAATAGACGTCGTGGAGGGCGCGGTGCTCACTGTTCTTCGTGTGGAAGATGACCAAGCCGATGCCTTGGATCTCCACCCTCGATGCATCACCGAACTTGACCGTGCCGCACACCGTAGTGTCCAGGTCGGAGAAGATGTCACGGCGGCCGGTCATGTGGTGAGTCGCGCCGCAGTCGAGGTACCACCCATTGAGCTTGTCCTTGTCGGCGGCATCGTTCAAGAACTCACGCACATGGGGCTCTTCGATGTCGAGGAAGGCGGCAGCTTTGGTGCAGAGGACCTCCGGCGTCGAGGAAGGCGGCAGCTTTGGTGCAGAGGACCTCCGGCTTCTTCCCGTCCAACTCGATGAAGCTTTGGGCAAAGAAGAGGGCGCCGTCGTGAGGCTCTGCTTCAGCGAGGTGTGCCGCGCCACCGCGTGCACCACCGCGCCCACCTCCACGGTCGGCACACTGGCCTCCACGGTCATCACCGCGCTCGCCACGATCACCACGGTTGCGGCGCATCGCGGCAGTCACGTGTGTGACAGAACCGACCAATTTATTAGAGCACAAGCACGTAATTCGTCATTAAGATAGCAAAGTACATGATTTAGACCTAATAAACCCGGTAGTCATTCCCGAAATCTTGAAGGATTTCCAACTTTCCGGCATAGCCAAGATTGTAATAAGTTTAGCCGTCACCATTCACAACATACATAGTTCGCACATAGTTTAAAACATCGAAATTCGAAATAAGTTATTACAACCCAAGTTCAATTTCGAAATAAGGCGGAAGCGATTTAGTTCAAATCCACACACACACCCTCAGTTCAAATACAGTACCAGGTCCTCGGTCAATATCCAACAAAAGCATAAGGTAGAGTAGAGTGACCATACCCAAGGTCTAATCATCACCCAACGTGGGGTAGAAGCAGTGCTGGCAATAGCCATAGTACATCTCACCATCTGCAACAACATGGGAAATAAAACCCTGAGTACGAGAATGTACTCAGCTAGACTTACCCGTCATAAACTAACAATAAATTGACTCCAAGGAGTATGCAAGGCTGGATAAGTAGGATAGCTAACTCATAAGTTGCGAAAAAGCTTGCATTAAAGAAAGATTTGATCATAACCTTCTAGCATTGTATTTTAATTTGATTAACTTTATCATGCTAAATTAGCACCTGTACTAAACAAGCATGGTAATAATTATTCAACAATAATAGTAACCAATTCCGGTTGAGTGCCTTTCAACATCACCGATCAACCATCTCATCTTTTTGTTCGAATTATTACTACGATGCCGCTGCTCAAGTCAAGTGTTCAATGTCTAGGAACGATGGCGATTATAATCGATTACTAACCAGCTGGTGGGGTATTTCTCACACAAACCACACTCACCCGCTAAAGTGAGCTACAGATCACCGAAAGTTCGACTCGAGAAAATCACGGGATCAACAGGTACCATCGTATCCGGGAACCGCCCGGCTACCTTATTCAGGGCGACCCTGACCTCGGACTTACTCTCCACGTAACCCATGGTCCCCCATCTTCTCCAATATGATGCGTACAGCAGGTTTACTCCCGGCCCAAACCAAACTCAGGCTTCGCGGTCGGAACGACTTATCCTTCCAGCTAAATGTGAGGTATGCGTTCAATATGACATGAGGACGTACAACGGACGGGGTCCTAGTTCGACACAGACGGGATAACCTCACCGAACCTCCAGTTCAGTCCCAACACCAATCCCGCCTGGTCTCGATTTATTATCTCCACATGGTTATATAAGATAACAATGTATTCAACCATTCCGCGTCACCATCTATAACTCGCGGATGACAGGAAATCACCTTTCTACCGATCTAGTTAAGCAAGGCTAAGCAGATAATCACACCTGAACCTAACAGGGTAGAATTATATCAAGTGGGCAAGGAATATAAGTAATGCAACAACGGTATAAAACAACGTCTATAACTTAATGCATCAAACAAGTAAAGGACTCAAGTTAGATATTTTTTAAACCACAGGGAGAATGCTCCGGGGCTTGCCTTTCAGGAAAGAGCTTGGCTGATGGTTGGGACACTCGGAAAGATCAACCTCAGGATCCTCTTCGGCTGCTATCCCTTGTACCAAGGCTTCCTGCTGGCCTTCCTCTCCTTGTACTCCGAAAACTATCGTTTCGAACTCTGACGATCCTGTATGATGCATGGTGCGTATGAATACCACGAATACATAGTAAATACAAAGGTACATGCTGATGATGAATGAATGCTCAGTTAAAGATAATTGACATGATTTTAAAACATGTATGATAAGCACATGTCATCTGCATTCTCTTCTACAATCAAATCTTATACAAGCCTCACATTACAATTTACTTACACATTAAAAAGAATTATAAACGACTATTGTTTTGCACACTACCCTCTACTGAACCAAAACCAATAATAGATTTCACCTATCACAAACATCAGAAAAAACATTATTATACACGTGAAATAATAACTTAAAGCATTATTAATTATTAAAAGAAATCAGGGCAGAACTGCAACATAACCTTAGATTACTCAGAAAATTCTGTAAAAATTACAGAAGCTTAAGCATGCCTAATGTAGACTACCATAAAATTTTTAGGTCAAAAAAGTAAGTACTTTATCCTACACAAAAATAACAAGGCAGCATAATTTAATGGGCATAAAATACTTTGTACATAGAAAAATGTCAAACAACAGATCTTAGAACATTCTTAGCTCTAGATTAGCATCAAAACACTCTCCAAAAAGTTTCATGCATAAATCACTTATATATTATTTATTATGAATTATTTATCATCTACTTGAAAAAACACCATAATTAAACAGGACAATATTTATACATGACATAGCCTTTCAACATTTTTCACAGATAGAGAATGACATAAGAAGACTAACAAACTTGTATTCACATTTTTCTGAGCAACAGAGAATTACTTATGCATTTTCCAAGATAAAGGCATTTAATAGGGATAAATAAATCTATACAGAAAAGTATCATAAAAATCATATTTCATATTTTTCATGCATAGATTTACTCATAAGAAAAATACTGCAAGTTGAACCAACTCATTTGGACTAAAAATGAGTGAGATATGATTTTTCAAAGCTTTTACTAAAAATCTGGAAAATAGATTCTTTAAAACGAAATAGAAAACAGTTTTGCACCGGGAACCCTGAACTTTCCAGTAATTAATCGAGCCCTAAAAAGAAACTCTCTGTCTGGCAGTTTTGCACTTAAGTCTGAAAAAGAACATAAATGACGCACGCGGTCCACACCGAGGGGAAAGGTCACCGGCGGTCGGCAATCTCGCCGGCGGCGAGATCTCCGGCCAAACTACGACCACCATTCGACTCAGCTCAACGTTTGCGAACCCAACGGTGTACAAGATGAAGGCTATTAGTGCGGTTTTGACCGACGGCCATGCGCGACGGCGGACGGCGGCGAGGGTCGGCGGTGCACCGGCCACCACGGGCCACGGCGGGTCGCAAGGACTAGCCTACCGGGTACAGCAGGCCAAGGCGACTCGGATTAACCAGAAAACGTGAAGAGATGTTGGCCGAAACGACGACGGTGATGCATGCCGGCGAGCGGCGGCGCGACCCGCGACGGCGGTCGGCCAAAATCCGACGAACCCTAACCCTAATCGATCCCATAAACTACACCAACCTGTTCTACTCATGCAGGCGACCACGATGCGCAAGATAAAGGAGGGAGAAAGGGGTTGCTGGTCATGGCGGACCGCGCGGCGGTCGAGGCGGCCATGGCCAGCGAAGGGGAAAATGGTCGATTCGACTCTACCTTAGGTCATTGGGGCAGGGAGTGTGCGCATGGTGTGCCTCGCACCACGGCGGAGCTACTGGCGAGCTCTAGGAAGAAAATGGCAGGGCTGTGAGGTGCGGTGACGATGCGAGCTTTGGGCGGCGGCAATGGCGGGTTTCGTGTCCTCTTGAGCTCGGGGAGGGAAATGCGAGGCGAGGAGGGGCCTTTGGTGGTGGTAGGTGGAGAGTGAAGGCGAGAGGCACGGTCGGGATGCATTGAAGTGAGCTAACGGCCGGAGGGCCAGGCCATGGCGTCGGGCTTCAGCGTGCGCGTGGCGCGCGGGCAGGCGATGCGGGACCGGGGCGAGGGACGCGTGGGCGAGCGGTGGGGCCAGGCCGAGTGCGGGGGCGAGCGGCGCTCGGATGGGGAGGCCAAACAGCGGGCAGCGGCGTCGCTCGGCGTACGGACGCCACGCCGCCGGCGTCGGCACGGACACCGTCGGCACGAGGAAGAAGAAGAGAGGGAAGAAGGAGGCCGACGGGTGGGTCCCACTGCGCTAAGATTCGTGCAGAACTGATTTACTCCATATTTCAAAAATTAAGCCGAATTTGAAGAAACTTTTAAAAGATGAAATGTTTCTCTCAAAGAGTAGAACATTTCACTTTTAAACATCAAAGCCTAATTCTGCCAAAAATTTGACATTCAAAAATGGGGATTTAAAATCCATTTAAAATTAAAATAAAAACATTTTTATAAACTGTTTTTGATATTTTTGACCCACTTCCAAGCCTTTTCATAAAATGCTCCAAAAATAAGTTTTGCTCCAAATAATTTTCTCTACAAACTTCATTTAACACTCAGCCCTAAACAAGCAACCTATCACATAGCTCTAGTTCAAATCAAAGCAAGCACATATTTCATTTTATCATTTCATGTAAACAATGACTATGCAAAAAGATGATTATGCTCATGATATGTAAGATAATGCATGCTTAACACCATGGGTGTTACAACGTGCCCAGTGGCCTCTGTAGCCACAGTTGAGGCAGGTGTCGTCACGCGTCGCCTCCCCTGTCCTCTGCGCAGCGGTTGGCCCTCAACTTCTGCTTCCGCCCGCCCCGCGATCGGCGCCGCGGCTCCTTAGTGCTGCTAGACAAAGCAAAGTCATGGCCGCCCCTATTCTTCTCCTTCTGGCGGGCGTGCCACTGCTCCTCTATGAGCATCAGCTTGCCGGCGATGTTCATCGTTCTGCCGCAGACTCCTCGAGGTCGTCCACCGTCTTCAGGCGTCCAGAAACCTCCTCGATGGTGAGGTCCTGGAAGTCAAGAAGGGCCTCGATGGTGATTCAGAGTTGCGCGTACTTCGGTGGCACGACACGCAGGAGCCTCTCCATCGCGCATTCTTGGTCGATGTCGGTGTCGCCGTGGAGGGTAAGTTGCGATCGGCCCGAGAGAAGAATCTTCGATTTTCTCACCTGGCCGGAACACGAGCATCTCCCACTCCCGGCGGAGGCGTTGGAGCGTGGTACGGCTGATCGAAGCTTCCTTCGATGATGCCTTCTCTGACAGCTGCATCTCCGACGGTACGGCAGCGATGATGGCCTCTACGGTGCGCCGATCTTCATGGTACGACAGATCTTGGTACTTGATCGCGTCCCAAAGCTACCACGCCTGGAGCTTGAGCTTCATGGTCAACGCCCACTCGTGGTAGTTGCTCTTCGTCAACATCGGCCACGCAGAGCTCGAGCCGGAGTCCTTGTAGATTGTCTGGATCACCGGCGATTGGCCCCTGCGTCCAACATGATGGCGCTCCGGAGACCGCGAGGGATGCCTGTGCTCCGTGTTCCTCTGAGGCAGCGGCGGACGACGATCCCGCTCTAGGCTTCGTGGGGCCGCGACTGTGGCTGCATCTCTCGACGTAGAGCGACAGCGGTGGCCTCTGTGGCCTCCGTTGTGTGCGCTGCCTGGCAGACGCTGCGCACGCTCCTGGTCCTCGCCTCCATCGGCGGTGGCTGTGGCTGCAGCTGCTGCCCGCTCTGCGGAGGTAGCCATGCCTCTACTCCTGATCAGACAAGGCTCCGATACCAATTGTTTGCATGAACTCAATGAACACAAGTGAATTGCTAAGGATAACTTGGCTTAGCAGCCTTCTATTGAATTCTGGAAATGAAAGTAGCAACCTTGGTTACAAGACTTGCCCCAACTCCATGCTCTTATAAGCTAGAACCACCCCTAGGGCATATTCTAACTGCCTAAAGGAAGATCCTTTGATTCTCCTATCGGCTGCCAAGGAGCCTCGATCAACTTGGCTGCCAAGGCAAACATACTTACCTACTCTTGCAGCAAGTAAAAGGAAAAACATAGCAAGCACTTAGGCTAATACCACTGACTGGCCAATTAATGTCATATCCAAATTTTTTTTTGTTTACTTGTTTAATTGTTGGCTTCAAAGTCTACTTTATCTTTTGTATTATTAATCCATTGTATTCTCTCAGCCTCTATGTTTGAACATAGTCTGGGTGATCTGATAATCATGAGAGCCAACACTAACTTCATGTTCTGATAATCATGAGAGCTAACATTAACTTCATAGTGTGGGTGAGCGCTGACTTGAACTAGACAACCTGCCCCTCGTATCACAGCACTTGAGGAGGCTGGAGCTCACTTGAGGAGGTCCACAACAGTTTGCTTAACTTTTCAAACTGTCCAGCCTTGGTGCATCTAAAGATTGTGGATTGCAAGTTGTCATCGGTCAACAAGATAGTGTCTGAGTCCTTGAAACATCTTTCTATCGTTTTGTCCATAGGCAGCTGTGATTCTCGCATCCGCATTTGCACCCCAAATGTTGTCTCACTACGCCTTGAGCGTTTCGAGGGGAGGACTCCAATTCTTGAGGGGATGCCCTTATTACTGGAGGCATCTGTCGAAATATCACAGGGGTGTAGGGATTACTGCACTAATGCAAATCGTTTTTCGACTTGTGATTGTGGATCTTGTGATAGTTCTTATAGAACAGCCAATGGCAGCATCAGCTGCATGCTTCTAAGAGGTTTATCAGAGGCTAAGGGCTTGGCGTTAAAATCTTCTTATGGCATGGTATAGTTTTACATTAAAGTTTCATCTTTTGCCTAGCAGAGATGCGTATGTTGCGATGGTGTTGTGGGCACACAAGGAGGGCCAGAACGACGATATTCGGGAAAGGGTTGGGGTGGCACCAACTGAGGAGAAATTGATTCAACACCGGTTGAGATGGTTTGGCCATGTCCAACGGAGGCCACCTGAAGCGCCGATGCGTAGTGGGGTTGTAAAGCGGGTCGATAATGTAAAGAACGGTAGAAGTCGACCTAAACTGACTTGGAACGAGTCGCTTAAGAGAGACCTTAAGGAGTGGAATATCCCTAAGGATTTAGCTATGGATAGGAGCGCTTGGAGACTAGCAATTAACGTGCCTGAACCGTAATCCTTTTTTCTTGTACCCTCTATGTGTCTTTTGTTTCCTGGTCTCTTTTGGGTTTTATTTCTAGCCTACCCCAACTTGCTTGGGACAAAAGGCTATGTTGTTGTTGTTGTTGTTGTTTTCATCTTTTGCCTTTTTTGTATTAGGTGCCGTCAAGTTGAAATTTGACATATGTTGCTTCTTTTTTTTGCATACACTGACACCAACTATGGTTATGAATATGAATCAAATATGTTCAGTGTTGATTATTTTGATCACTTTTGTTTGCACTTTGTGCAGTTTATTTTTAAAAGAGATTTGAGATGGTGCCCTGTGTTTACAAATCTAAAGACCTTGTTGCTGAATGGCTACTGGTGAATGACTTCCATGCACTAGCGTGTATTCTAGAACACTCACCTGTTCTAGAGAAGCTTGAACTTCACTATATGCAATTTACAAATGCTCAACTGCTGCATTGTGTACTTATTAGTTGACAGTTGATCATTTTTTTGGTGGTGCCAGGAGAGGTCTGCAGTGGTTTGGATATAGAGTGCAAATCAAACTATGTGTCAGTTCAATGAAGCCATCAACTGCAATTTCAGAACACCTTAAGAAAGTCGAGATCAAGTGTCAAGAGGTCGACCTCTGTGTGCATTTAACATATGTACGATAACTTGCAATGCTTCTCACTCATTTATATTTCTTTACATTTACCGTAATATCCATTTATATGAAAGAAAGTATGCAGACTAGTATAAATCATGAATGGTCGGACCTAAGGTGTGATCTTGGTTACCAGTTTAAAAAGGCTGTGGTTCCGTATGATCAATCAACTGTTTATCTTTTATTTCTGTGTGTCATTTCTTTTGGCGGGATATGAAGTATCCAAGAATATTGTGAGATATAAATTACCAATACTGTCATATCCAATTAATTTTTTGTTTTGTTTATTTGTTTAATTGTTGGCTTCAAAATCTACTTTATCTGCTAGGTTTTGTATTATTAATCCATTGTATTCTCATAATGAGCTGAATTGGTTGTTTTGCTACTAGGGTTTGTAGTGGAAATGATCAGGTGAACACTGGTAGAAAATGATCCGATAATCATGAGAGCTAACACTAACTTCATTTTAATAGAACATTTACCCAACTTTGTTCTGAAGTTCAATCAAACAAAAATAATTTCTTACTCTATTCCCCTTGGATCTTATTCCTATTTTCACATTGATTTTCAGTTTAGATGAAATGGAGGGAGTAGAAATTGGAGCCACAAGGATGGTATATTATATGCTGTCTAATATATTATATGCTGTCTAATGTGGTTCGTGAAGGGTGAAGGTAGAATCTCTTGTCACCTGCTTAGACCAACTACCTGTAATTTAAGTGCTGCCCTTATATTATCGATCTCTCTTTTGTTCATCGAATGCTATTTTGCAGCTTCCATGTCTTATAAGCTGTGAAAAAGGAAGATTGTCCATTCCTGTTAGGCCTTGATGATCTATGTCTAATTTAATTCAACTTCATTACATGGTTTCAAAGGGAACTAGGTGTTCTCGAAGATGATCTGTGTACGCCTAGGTGATGCCTTCGAAACATAGTTCAATTTGAAGAAAGTGCACTGCCGTGTACTTCATTTGAGTAGTATTTTTTATGCTTGACAATCATATGAGCGGCCTTGTTGCTTAAATGCTAAGTTCATGTATGCATTACTGAGTTATGTTGACTTGTATCCATGTCTTTGGACTTTCGTTGTGTCGTGTGACAGGATACGATTAAATGAAACATAGTGAATATGACAAGGTGGAGGTAGTGTAATAGTTACTGCACATGATTAGTTATTAATTATGAAATCTCGCATGCATGTGATCCTTCTAAAGCTCGAAGACTATGCATTGAGCAGGATTTTCTTACCGTCAATGGAACCTTGTCGGAGTGAAGGTTGATGACCACCAGAGCACCCAGAGCATAGTAAAAAATCTTGTTTCGTTGTTTCTCACTGTGACTACCTATGCTTGGTTGGAAGATTCTGGCGTCGAGGATAATCCATGCTTTGTTCTTTCATTCTCCTGACAACCACATGTTTTTAAACTCTAATTTGCCAGGCTGGTTTTATAATCGGCCTATGCTAATTTTGGCCCAATCCAAATTAAAGAAAATTCTATGAAACGATAGGAAATTCACTGGTTTTTCAATGGGATAAGACCATTCGTATTCTAGGTATCTAACTACATAATCGATATTTGATTTATGAATCTATCAATTATTTGTCCCTTATCTCTTCCAACCTTTTCATGTCCTACATGTCCTTGATGGAATTTATGGACGTTCTAGGTAGCTTTGTTGATTGTAGACACCCCCGTTGTGCATACCTCTAACTAACAGGTATTCCTGAAAGGCATTCCTGGGCATTGGGCGAACAATGAGCGCTTGATCGATCTTATCAATTTGCTAGTCGGTCTTGCCGTTTAGACCTCCCTTTGCTGTATGTTTTGGCTATTGCGGCATGAGGGATATAGCCCTTGCTTGTGTATGACCGGAATTCGCGTCGACACAGCCATTTACTATTTGTTTTATAGAAGAGATGACAACTGGACAAGGAAGGAAAATGATTGGAGTCTAAGACTGGTTGACAAGCTAATCGAGCATAGCTCAACTGGTTGTTTTTTTTTGTTGTTGTTGTGGCTACCTGGGTTTAATTCTTCGTGACATGGTTGTATTTTTCTGAATTTATTTCAAAATTTAATGGTATTATTCTTTTAGTTCTAGACGATTTGTTCTTCGATAGCGAGGCGCATATGGTGACTCAGTCAATCTCGTGTTGAGTGTGCGCTTGTATATATGAGCATGACTTCATCAATCTTGTATATATAAGCGTCCATGTTAGTTCTAGATGAAAAAAGACTGATCGCCGAAACGGACCGAAGGCAAAAAGGCTTCAGCTTGGACCTTCTCACGTTTATTAGATATAGGGTGTATAATGTTATTTTTCTCTTTGTGTAAGGGCCTTGATGCATATATGCCCAACCCCATGTATATATTTGGGCTGTTGCCCCAGCGCATAGACCCATGTATATATTTGGGCTGTTGCCCCAGCGCATAGAATGAACATCATTTCTCTAACATGGCATCAGAATCAAGGTTTTAGGGTTAAGGTTTACCTCGATCATTCTATGCGTGTTCTTCCATTGCTCCTCTCCTCCGCGCGAGTCCTCATCGTCGCCAGACGTCCGTGGCCTTGTGCTCGCCGCGGCTCCTCACATCGCGGTGCTCGCTCCCCTGCGGCGTCTGTTCTCCCGCTCGCGACCCCGCCTGGCGTAGCGACGCCTGCTAGCGACTCCTCTGCGTTGCGCGCCCGTCTGCGGTCCCGCGTGGTGCACGCCTGCCCGTGGCCCCACGCTGTGGCCTCGCCGCGTCGAGTCGCGCGTCTGCCCATGGCCCCGTGCTGCAGCCTCGCCCCGCTGAGTCACACGCCCATCCACGTGGTGCACGCTCGCCTGCGGCCCGTCTGCGGAGGGCTCTATTCTGCAGGTGCCTCTGCTGTGTGGAGGGCTCTATTTTTAATAGAGTGCTCTGTCTCCTTAAAAAAAGGAAGAGAAAGAAAGAAAAAAAGGATGGCATCTCCTGCTCTATTTGCTGGTGTGACTGGTGGTGCTCAGATTCAGCGCTGTCCGGTAACTTTTGATGGAACCAATTATCATGATTGGGTTCCACATATGAAGTGGCATATGAGTGGTTTTCGGCCTGATCGTCTAGCGCAGCCAGTGATTTCTCCAGCAACATCTGAAGATGAACAAAAGAAGCTGCGTGAAGCTTATGATGATGATATGGCCTCTTATATGTCTCATTTTTGGGCTTATCACACTTGGTTGGATGGAGATGCTTGTGTTGGGGCTGTGATTGTTGCTAGTATGGAAAAGTATCTGACTAGAGAGGTTATTCAGCTTGATCGTGCTGCTCAGATGTGGGCCTTCCTTCGCCAGCGCTATGAGCCTTCTGGTAAGTCCACTTATATTGTTGCCTTGCGCCAAGAGCAGTTGTTACAACAGGTTGACAGTTCAGTTGAGGAGTTCTTTTGACAGCTATCTACAATTTGGCGTGAGCTTGACATTCTAAGCCCGTAGCTGTCTCCAGATACCTGTGATTCCTGCAAGAAGCAACAGAGCCACCTCGAGCTTCGTCGCACCTATAACTTTCTGACTCGTCTGCGTGCTGAGTTTGAGCCTCTCTGTGCCTCGTTACTTGCTCGTGAACCATGTGTGTCCTTGATGAAGGCTCTTGCTGTTGTTCATAATGAAGAGACTCTTCTTCATTCAGCTATTCTACTTCAGTCGACACCCTCCTCAGTTTTAGCTGCTCGGTCTAGAATTCTTGGTACTCCTCCTAAAGTATCTACATCAGCAGCCTTTAGCAACTTGGGAACTCACAGTTTAGGTGGCCTTCATTGTACTTCCTGTGGCAAAAATACACATGACCAAGATCATTGTTATAAGAAGAAGCGACAGGCTTAGTCTTGCCAAGGTGGGCGCCCCCACAGGCTCAATCCCAGTAGCCTGATACACAGCAGGAGATACTCATGCTACTACGTCGTCTTGCTGTCACTCCTGGAGCAGCTATTGGAGCTACTGGTTCGGTCACTACTGGAGCAATCAATTCCGTCACTTTCTGCTCCAGTACTCTCTGCTGCTACTTCTCAGTCTACCATTGAGAGACCACCATCCACTTTAGGTATCTTGCCATGGATTCTTGACTTTGATGCTTCTTTTCATATGACACTTGATAGCACCCGTCTTTCTTCTATTCATCCTCCTTCCATCCCTCTCATGTCCAAACTGCTGATGGCTCACCTCTTTCTATTGTTGGTCGTGGCACTCTTTCATCTTTCTCTTTTCATGTTCCTGATGTTTCTTATGTTCCTAATTTGACCATGCAACTTATTTCTGCTGGCCAACTTACTGATCATGGTTGTCATATTATTCTTGATTCTAACTCTTATCGTATTCAGGATCTCAGCACAGGTCTCCTAGTTGGTACTGGCCATCGCCATCATGATTCTCAGCGTCTTTGGGAGCTTGACTGGCTTTGTCTTCCTTCAGCTGCGGTCTTGTGGGTTCTGCTTCTCCTGCATCGGTTTCTTCATCTTTTGCTCAATGGCATCATCGCTTGGGACATTTTTGTGGCTCTCGGTTATCCACTCTTGTTTGTCGTGGTGTCCTAGGCAATGTCTCTGGTGATGTCTCTTTGGATCAGTGTCAGGATTGTAAACTTGGCAAACAAATTTAGCTTCCATATCCCTCTAGTGGGACTGTGTCACAGCATCCTTTTGATCTTGTTCATTCTGATGTATGGGGTCCTGCACCTTTTGTTTCAAAAGGGGGTCATCAACATTATGTCATATTTATTGATGATTTCTCTCGCTTCACATGGGTGTACTTCATGAAACATCGTAATGAGGTGTTATCCATGTACAAGACTTTTGCTCGAATGATTCGTACTCATCTTGATGTTCCTATTCGTGTTCTTCGTGCTGATTCTGCTAGGGAGTATCTTTCGGGTGCTCTTCGCTAATTTCTTTCTGAGCAAGGAACACTTTCACAATTTTCTTGTCCTGGCGCACATGCTCAGAATGGTGTTGCTGAACGCAAACATCGTCACCTCCTTGAGACTGCTCGTGCTCTTATGATTGCTTCCTCGGTCCTACCTCATTTTTGGGCTAAAGCCATATCCATAGCCACCTACTTAATCAATATTCAGCCCTCATCTGCTCTTAAAGGTGGCATCCCGTATGAGCACCTTCTTGGACATCCCCCTATTACTCTAGTCTTTGACTTTTTGGATGTTTGTGCTATGCCCTTCTTGCTCCTCGTGAATGCACTAAACTAACTCCTCAATCAGTTGAGTGTGTTTTCTTAGGATACAGTGCGGAGCACAAGGGCTATCGCTGTTGGGATCTCGTTGCTCGTTGTATGTGCATTTCTCGGGACATTACTTTCGATGAGTCTCGTTCCTTCTATCCTCAACACTCCACTGATGTTTCTCCTCAGGCTGTTGTTGAGCCTTTGTCCTTCCTGATTTTTCCTAACACACCTATCTCCACTATGCTACTTCCTCCACCATCCT
>JALGXP010000688.1:0-25204 GCA_023333625.1 Bothriochloa decipiens
GCAGTCGCGGCGGCTCTGGCTACGGGCCCGGTTCCTTTGGCGACGAGTGCCGCCTCGACTCCCCCGGCGATTTCGAACGCGGGGGTCATCACTTGGGTCAAGGCTGCACGCGTGGCGTTGGCCCGGGGCGCTGCTTCTGTTATCGGCGAAGCGGCCACCGAGACTGCAGCGGCTACGGCGTCGAGCCCCCGAGCCGGGATGGCCGTCGAGACGCCGGGCAGCAGCGTGCCAGAGGGCCCCTCGAATGACTCGCTGCTGGGGTGTTCGGAGGTGGCGCCCATCGTCCTCGAGGCCGAGGAGGGCGAGGCCTCCGTCGACGAAGGGAAGGAGAAAGACGCCGCGCCCCCCTGTCGCCACCGAGGTCGGGGGTCGTCGAGTCCGGGGGTGCCGAAGCGGCCCCGTTAGGCGGGGCCCCCGTGGGTGATTCGGTCGAGGAGGCGAGCGTCGCCGTGTCTGCCCCGGCGGACCTTTTTGTCGAGCAGGAGGAGCCGCAGGCCGGCTTGCTGGCTATCGTGCCGTGGGAGGGTCCGTCTCCCCCCGCGGTGCCCGAGCAACGACCTGTGGCAGGCGCGGCCGTCGACACGGAGGGTGCCGGAGTAGAGGCAGCGCGACGGCGCTCCGAGGCGGAGACTTCGGGATGGGGCTCGGAGCCCATCCGCGTCCACGACCCCACGAGTCACGACGCTCCCTCGTGGGAGGTGGATGACCCCGCGGAGCTCGAATGCTGGAGGGGCATCGAGGAGCGTTCTTGCCTTCAGAGCTCGCTGAAGGCAATGCTTGGTCTCGTCAGCGACAACCTTCACCATCGCCTCGCGGTAAGCATCCTTCTTCGAAGTTATGGAACTTGGGGTGTGTTCTCTTTGTTGATGATGTCCTTTGTTCTTCTTGCTCTTAGGATCTGAGAAAGCGCTCGAACATCAAGTCCTATCTTATCCACGGCGCCAAGAATAAGTGGAACCAGATCCCCGAGCTAGAAGCAGCGCTCGAGGCTGCCTGGGTCGAGGCCGCGAAGGCGAAGGAGGAGGCTGCTGCCGCTCGAAGTGCGCTTGAGAAGGCGAAGTCCGAAACCGCCTTGGCCCGAGAGGTGGCTGCCCAAGCCAAGGAGGCCGAGGCCAAGGCGAAGGAGGAAGTGGGGAGGGCCCTCGAGAAGGCGAGGTCCGAGGCCAGCGACGAGCTGGCAAGGGCTGGCGCGGCCCTCGAAGCGGTGCGGAAGGAGCTCGAGGCCTCGGCCTCCGAAAACGCCAGGCTTTCCGAAGCCTGGCAAGAGCAAAGGTGGAATGCCATTTCGGCAGGCGAGGCCCTCGAGAAGCTCAAGGAGGAGAACGCGTCGATGGTCCGCGCTAGTGAGACGCTTGCAAACGAGTATCTCGTTCTGCAAGATACGCACACGAAGCTCGAGACCCACGCCGTCGGTGAGTCTTCCTTCTTTTTTTGAAGAGTTTTTTGCCTTTGTTTTTTCTTAAGCGTTACTGACTCCGTTTGTTTCCAGCCTTGAAGGAGGAGCTGACTCGGGCTCATCGCGACCTCGGCCTACTTCAGAAGTCGTACATGGCCGAGGCTGACCGGCGAGCTCGGCGGTATGCTCGACATGGTCTGCGACAGCCTCGGCGTCCCTCGTCCCGAAGCGGCCGCGGATGACGTCCATGGGGCCCCTCTCCTTGACCGGCTGTTCGAGCTCGGCCGCGTGGTTAAGGAGAAGTGCGGGGCGCCCTTCATGTCGGCGTGAAGCGGGTGATGGCGGTCATCGGCTCCGGCTACATCTACGACATGGAGGTCGTATCCCACGGCTTCGTCAGCGACCCTTCGAAGACTGACGAGGAGAACGAAGCCGTCTTCATGGGGTTGGTCGAGGCTGCCGAGGAACCTGGCGGTCGTCTTGCAAGCCTCTTCGAGCGTGAGGTCCTTCCGCCTCCTGAGGATGATGGCCTGTGAGCCAAATCTCGACGCCACCCTTCGGAATTGCGTGCGGGAGGCGCTTCACACCGGTGTGAAGCGGGCGCTGGCGGTGGTTTCCTCCGGCTTCGTCTTCGACATGGACGTCGTCGCCCAAGGCTTCGTCCCCGACATCTCAAAGATCGATGCCGAGAACGAGGAGCGATGCCGAGGGCTGATCCAGGATGCCGAAAGGCCGGGGGAAGCGCTGGCGAAGCTGTTCGAGGATGTAGTCCTCCCCCCTCCCCCCCCCGCAGATGGAGGGTACATCGTCGAGGAGGGCGGCGATGGAGACGGCGCAGCGGGCCTGTAGGGCAAAACTGGGCGAAGGTGCCCGTGTAAATAAGTTTGTTTTTGTAACTTACATTCAGTGTGGCCTCGAGGGCCTTTTAAAACATCTATGCATCTGTCGTAATGCATTTGGATATTTGAAGTTCGAGCCTTCTCTGTTTTCTTTCGCCTAGATTTTGCTTTTTTGACTAAGTGTTCGACGCGTGCTCGTATCCCTCGAGGGGGTAGCGAGTGGAGGTACCATAGCCCTGAGGCGTAGGAGAGCTCCCGGCTCAACAGCCCTCGACCCTTAGGGAATTTGAGGCATTTTCTACATAGTCGCGAAGCGTATCGAGGCGTAGGAAAGAAGAGACACTCGAGTTTCGATCACCTGACCTTTGCTTTTCGACTAAGTGTTCGACGCATGCTCGTATCCCTTAAGGAAGGGGGAGCGAGTGGAGGTACCGTAGCCCTGAGGCGTAGGAGAGCCCCAGGCTTGACAGCCCTCGACCCTTAGGGAGTTCGAGGCGTTTTCTACTTAATTGCAAAGCAAAAGGAGACGCTCGAATTTTGAAAAATCGTTCGTATTTTTTAGGAACTTAGGGGGTTCCCCCCCGTTAGCCCCCGAGGGAGGCTTGACTCTGGCGAGACAGGGTCGAGCCTACCTCTTGCATGTACAATAATGAGTTTGAACTTATAATCGAAAGTACTTCTTATACTTATCATGCGAAAATGTACGAAACATGCGAGAATGTACAAGGGTATCGATGCCCTAGGGGTAGAAACGACGTAGCTGTTCGATGTTCCATGCGTTGGTGAAGATTTCGCCTTTGTCGTTAGCGACGTAGCTGCACCACGGGTAATCCATCATCCTTGTCGTCGTTCTTATCGTCGGGCTCTTCCTTTTTCTCTTCCTTTCCTCAAACCGTACCCTCGAAATGCCTTTTGAGCATCCGGCAGTTTTCGAGGGTGTGGTTGGCCTGGCCCTTGTGATATGGGCATGGTTTCTTGAGCATCTCGTCGAAGAGGCCCTTTTCGGGAGGGCCACGAGGCTTCTTGCGCTCGACAGCTGCCACGAGGTCATCGTCGGGGGCGTCTTCGCACTTGCCTCGCGGGTTCTTCTTCTTCTTCTTGCCCCCTTTCTTGCCGCCCCTGTTCGAACCCTCGGGGTTGGCCACCTTGGCTTGCGTTTGGCCTTTGCCATCGTCGAAGAAGGCGCCGACGGCCTCTTCTCCGGCGGCAAAGTTGGCCACGATGTCCATCAATTCATCGGCGGTCTTTGAGGGAGCACGCCCGAGCTCCAGGACCAGTTCCTTGCAGGTGGTCCCGGCAATGAAAGCCAGGATCACCTCTTCGTCGGTGACGTGGGGAAGCTCAGTGCGCTGCTGAGAAGCGTCGAGTAAAATCACGGAGGGATTCCCCGGGCTTCTGTCTGCAGCCTCGGAGTTCCCACCTGTTGCCCGAACGCACATAGGTGCCCTTAAAGTTCCCCTCGAAAACCCTGACCAGGTCAGACCAGTCATAGATTTGGTTAGGGGGAACCTCCTCGAGCCACCGTCGTGCGGTGTCGGAGAGAAAGAGTGGGAGTTGTCGAATGATGGCGCTGTCGTCGCGGGCCCCACCAAGCTGGCACGCCAGCTTGAAGTCGGCAAGCCAGAGCTCAGGCTTTGTCTCGCCGTCGTATTTGACGAGACTTGTTGGGGGTCTGAAGGGGCTAGGCAGCGGCGTGCTGCGAATCGCACGGTTGAAGGCTCGAGGTCCCGGCGGATCCGGGGATCGACGTCGGTCCTCGTCGCTGTCGTAGCGTCTGCCCCGATGAGCGCTGTAGCCTCGCGCCTCGGCGTCACCGCTCTTGCGTCTGCGGTGTTCGTTGATGTCGTGACGCGCATCACGGGGCTCGCGGTTGTCACGAACGCGATCGTGGACCGGGACCGCCCCCTTCGAGCGGGGGGAGTCTACCGGCTTGGTCGAGGCCTGCCTCTGATGCCGCGAGGGTTCGTGGTGTTGCCCTGAGGCCGCACCTCGACGCCTCAAGGCAGAACTCTCGGCCTACTGGATGGCGGCCACCTCGAGAAGGCCCTGGATCTCCTGTCGGACTCGTTGGGCTTCAGGATTCGAGGGGGCCAGCATGTTGCGGAGAAGCATGGTTGCCGCAACGACATTCTGACTGGCTCGATTGAAGGCGGGACATGCAACCGTATCCGTGCCCACAATCTGCCGCTGTACTTGCCGCGCTCGGGCCCGAGCCCCTCCGCCTGGGGGATTCCGATTGTCTTGCTCGAGGGTACGCTCGAGCTGGCGCAGTCGCTCTTTGTCTTCGTCGAGTTTGGCTCGAAGCTCTCGGACCTACGTGAGCTGGGCGACGCGGGCGCCCTGCGAATCGCACGGATCATTGGTCATGGCAGGGGGCCCTTCCTCCTGTCCCGCCAGGAGGAGGGGTCCACCTGTTGCAGCCGGTGGTGTGGACGTCTCTGCGGGACCGGCGTCGTCGTTGCCCGATGCGGCGACTATGTCGACGTGGAAACACTCTCGCGTGGGATCATAGTAGCTGGAGTCGTAGTCGGAGTCGGAGTAGAGCGGGTAAGGCATGATGGTCCGCCCATATTGTTCCGCTTCCAGCCACTGTCGAAGCGCGCGAGGGCGGGCGCCGCGTGGGCGAGGGTTAATCGGGCGCTCGGGGGCCAGTACCGGTACCTCCCGGCACGCTGCTGTGCGTAGGGGGGTCCAGTCCGTTCCCTGTCCACTCAAAACCCGAGCGCACGATAGTGGAGTATGTTGAAGCGGCATTGTCAAGCCCAAATGGCAGTGCCGGTCGGACGGCAAACTGCTCATGGGGCAAGAGAGCCATAGACGTGAGGGGCGCGTTCGCCTGGGGAGAAGCGTTCAACCCTGGCGAGCGCTGCCCCTCTTCGGGCCTTACGCGTAGTCGTGGGAGGCTCCTGGCCAGAGAGCTCAAGTCATCTGTCGAAGACGAAGAGGATGTGACGACCGTGGTTGGGAAGCGTGGTGGCGAGGGCGACGCGGGGCTCCTCGCGGAGTCCCTGAAGCGCCCCCGCTTGGGTGCCGAGAGCAGGACCATGTCATGGCTCGTGCCGAGCGACAGAAACTCCAAACTCCCAAACCAGATCACCGAACCGAAAAGGAGCGATGATACGAAATCCGCCATCCGAACGAAGCGGTTTGACACACACAGGCCCCTACCTGGCGTGCCAACTGTCGACGTTAGGGACTCGGGGGTGTCCTTAGCCAACGAGTAAACGTACGTGTGCGTAACGCGTTCGGATGGTGATGCAAGAAGAACACAGCGATTATCCTGGTTCGGGCAAAGAAGGCCCTACGTCTAGCGGGGGTAGAAGATTTGTATTATCTTGCACCTAAGTGCTTATACAGGGGTGAATACAAGCGAAGGAGAGAATTCGAGGGGGGTCGAGTATAGAGCGAAAGAGTTATTCAGAGTCTAGGAGTCTACCTAGGCGTGTGTTCGGTTGTTCGTGAGATCGTTGTCTGGAGTCGGTTCTTCGTCCGATTGGGCCTCTCTCCCCTCGTTGTGTATCCTGGTGTCCCCTTTTATAGGCCAAGGGGAGGCACAGGGGTACAAGTGTCCTGGATCGATGACGCAGTGGTGACATCGCGGGTCGTGGTGGCCAACTCGAGGCCACTGTAGAGACGTGCGCTGAGCATAGCTTGTTTTGTAGTAGCATGGCTCGGAGTTGACAGGCGTCCTTCGGAGGCGTGGTTGCTGACTGGCGAAAGACGCAATCCCTTGTAGAGGACGTGCGAGTCTCTGTTGGGTCGCATCGGGAGTTGTTGGCGCAGCTTTCGAGGTCGATGTGGGTTGACCAGAGGGCGTCGACACATACTCGAGGCCCAATCGAGGGGTAGCCTCGAGCGTAGTGGTTGAACGGATAAGATTGAACTTAGAGAATCCGATGTCGGTTGTTTGTCGCGTAGCGTGTCGAAGGGGGCATCGAGCGGCCTAACAGTGCTGAGTACGGCGTAATAGTGCCGTGCAGACCGATGCACGTCCCCAGTATGGGCGGTAAAGCGGGATTCGACCGCTGTACGGACCACTGTGCGGCTAGTGTAGCCATACGATTGGACGAGGTTAGGTAGTTTTGCATCAAATGCGCTGTCGGACGCACCCGGAGTTGGTGGATCGAGGGGGGCTCGACCCTTGTTGTATCGAGGCGTCCGTCCCGCCGGGGCCTCGACACTTGACACGGGGTCCCCCTCGAGTGATCATCGGTTGGTGACGTCAGTGACTTGTCGAGGGTTGCGGCAGAAGTTAAGTACTCTGTTGTGGGCCGGCCCAGTGTGTATTTGCCGGTGGGCCCGGTGGGTCGAGGATGTATGGTCTTGCACGTGTTTTTTCGAGGGTCCCCGTGAGATTAATCTGAGGGTAAACTCGGGGTTCAACCCAAAACAAGGGAGGTTTAGGGTACCCCTTCTCTCGGTAATCGACACAAATGTTGGCAAAAGACACTGGAATTTGGTAAGCCAAAGGCATGGTTGAGGCACACGTTAGAGTCGAAAGGGTTTAGACTTAGTAGGACCAAGACCGAGTACATGAGGTGCGATTTCAGCGCGACTAGGAACGAGGAGGGAGACGTTAGCCTCGATGGGCAAGTGGTGGCCAAGAAGGATACTTTTCGGTATTTAGGATCGATGCTACAAAAGGATGGCGACACTGATGAAGATGTTAGGCATAGAATTTCAGCCGGTTGGTTAAAATGGCGTCAAGCTACAGGCATCCTCTGTGACAGAAGGGTGCCTCAGAAGTTAAAAGGTAAGTTTTATAGGACAGCGATTCGTCCGGTGATGTTATACGGTGCTGAATGTTGGCCTACAAAAAGGCAACATATCCAGCAATTGAGTGTAGCAGAGATGCGTATGTTATGATAGTGTTGTGGGCACACAAGGAGGGATAGAGTTCGGAACGACGATATTCGGGATAGGGTTGGGGTGGCACCAATTGAGGAAAAATTGATTCAACACCGGTTGAGTTGGTTTGGCCATGTCCAATGGAGGCCTCCTGAGGCGCCGGTGCGTAGTGGGGTTCTAAAGCGGGTCGATAATGTAAAGAGCCGTAGAGGTCGACCTAAACTGACTTGGAACGAGTCGGTTAAGAGAGACCTTAAGGAGTGGAATATCCCTAAGGATTTAGCTATGGATAGGAGCGCTTGGTGACTAGCAATTAACGTGCCTGAACCGTAATCTTTTTTCTTATACCATTTATGTGTTCTTTGTTTCCATGCCTCTTTTGGGTTTCATCTCTAGTCTACCCCAAACTGCTTGGGACAAAAGGCTATGTTGTTGTTGTTATTGTTGAAAGGCATGGTTCAACTTGGAGTACAAGAAGCTCATAGAGCATATTCTTAGTAATAAAGCATAAATAAAGATGAACCCTTGGCTGCCAAGGAAGCTCTAGCTTCAATCTTGAGCAGACCAAACATGTGCATAAAGAAACTACCTGATTACTTAGCTAACTACTTGGGTAATTTGGCAATTGATAGGCTTATCTCACATGCAAAGCCTTAGCTTACAAGGGATGGCTGCTGCTTTTGCTTTTATATAGAGTAGGGTCTCTAGACTACTTGAGAGCCAAGATGCCCTCTAGACTACTTGAGAGCCAAGAGGCCCTCTAGACTACTTGGTTGTCAAGGCTCCTCATGATCAACTTGAGAGCCAAGACACCTTTAACTGCATAAAGGTAAAGTACATAAAGTAAGATACATGTGCTAGCTTAACCCATCAATCTTCCTCTTAAGTCTAGCATTCCTGGATCTTCTTCAGGCCGATCCTCCCCCTCATCTCCTAGTGAGAATGTCAGCCAGATGGTCGACTGGCCTTGGTGCTTCCATCCTCCAGACAATCCCTGATGAAATGGAATTTGGTCTGGATGTGCTTGCTCTTGTCATGGATGACAGGGTTGTTGGCCAGGGCGAGAGCAGACTTGCTGTCCACCCTCAGCTCCACCACTTCCACCTTCCGCTCACCGAGCAGCCTGGACAGCCATAGGGTCTGAGTTGCTGCAGTGGTGGTTGAAAGAGAATATAATTGGTGGAAATATTGGATATATTGCGTTGGGCCTCATGGGCTGATTATAAAGAGTACATAGGACTAACAACCCACATGGATAGACAATGTGGTATTCCTAATACTCTAACACTCCCCCTTAGTCACAGCGGGAGCGCTAGACGATGAGACTGGAGAAGAAGCTGTCAAGCTAACATCCCCCAGTCATAGTAGTCGATGCGGCGCGTATGCTGTGGCTGGAGAAGAAGCCGATGAGTCATCATGCAAGGCGGTAGCCCTTTGTGCCGATGTCAAGGTAGCCGAGTGTGAGGGCGCAGTAGCCATGGTCGAGGAAGCTGTGCTGAAGTGGCCGCGGTCGTCGTAGTTGTGGTTGGGTAGCCTTGTCAATGGAGCTGCAGGCGTACAAGAGGCACCATGGTGATATGACGGAGACACGTCGAGGCAGTCATCGTGGGAGGAAGAGATGCCGAAGTCGACGCAGTCAAAGCCGTCGTGGACGTAGAAGAAAGGCGACGACGCAATCGAGGCAGACGAGGTGGGAACGGGAGGGTCGATGCCGAAGTCAATGCAGTCAAGCCGCATGTGCACCGAGGCATGTGCTGGGTTTGCCATGGCATGGTTGCGGATTAACAACATATTTTTGTTTGATTGAAGATGATAGAGCCTACGCCCAAAATCTGCACCTTTGACTCATCACCGAACCTCACCATACTTGTAGCCATAGTGTCCAGGTCGGTGAAGAGCTCTCGGCGTCCAGTCATGTGGTGTGTGGCGCCACTATCTAGGTACCACCCATCCAGCTTGTCGCCGCCGCCAGAGTTAGGTGTCGCGGAAGACGCGCCCGTGGCTCGTCGAAGTTGACATCGGTGTTCTTGACGTAGAAGGAGCATGCTTGGGCCTTGTCGGTGCTCTAATCCGCGTCCATCTCCAAGAATCCATGCGCTAGGAACACGACATAGCCATCCTCTGCTCCCGCCATGTGCACAGCGCCGCCACGATCTCGATCACGACGGGGATAAGGGAAATCGTGTGCCCCGGTGGCCGGCTTTATTGCAGTTGCGGCAGGTGTTGCCGCGGTTTGCCCGACGATCTCCACTGGCGGCTCTGGCCCCGCCTCCGCCGCCACGGTCTTCGCCTCCGCGATCTCCCTCACGGTCACCTGCCTGGGCCTTGCCCTTGCCTTTCTTGGCGCCTCGAGGTCGGCAGCGCTGATCTCCATTCTTGGATGACCTAGCCCCATCCCCCTTCTTGTCAAAGGCCCACCACTACTCGGCGGTGTAGAGTAGCTTGGCGGTGGCCGGCTCCACCTCTGACCCGCGCTCGCGATCCTAGACTGCCTTGAGCCGACTCGTGACGTCCTCGATGGTGAGCGCCCTGCAGTCGATGAGCGTCTCGATCGAGTTGAGTTCACCATGGCGCGCTCCTTGTTGAGGTCCGTGTCGCTGTTGAGCGCCATCTGCTCCATCAGGCTGGTGAGCCACAGCGCAAAGTCCTCGACTTGCTCTCCGGGCTGAAAGGTGAGACCTTCCTTGTCCCCACGGAGGCGTTGTAGCGTAGCGCGGCAGAGGTGCTCACCACCAACACCTGGTTGCGACCGCCTCCCAGGCGAGCTTGGAGGTCGACTTGTTGGGGAGGGTAGCTCCCAGATCTGCTGGATCTTCATCATACTTGTTGGGGGCGGTGCAAAGGACCTCCAAGGCCCGCCGATCTTCATCATACGACTCATTGCCGTAGTGGACTGCTTCCCAGAGGCCACGCGCCTGGTGTTTCACCTTCATCAGCAAGCTCCACTCGTGGTAGTTGGACTGAGCTGCGGCCACGCGTCCTGGTAGACCTGCACCACCGGGGAACGCCTGCGGCGGCGCTCCGGAGAAGGTGAAGCGCGACGGTGGTGCGGGCTCCACGATACTCCAGCCGATCCGCCCACCTCCTCCTGCTTGACTATCTCGGCGCGAATCACGGCGGCTGCAGTCAACGCGGCCTTGGCCACGGCTGCCGCAGCCCGCACGGCCTGCGCGGCTAAGCGGCAGCGCAACACGCCTCGTGACTCTGGATCAGCGACTCCGTCACCGTTCTTTGGACCCGAGGGGCTCTTGCTCATGCCCTTGGCGGCTGCGGCGACGGCGGCTCGCTCGGCAGAGGTACAAGCAATGGAGGCGGCAACGGCTGGTCGGTAGGGGCATTGCTAACCCTAGGCTCTTGATACCAATTGTTGGCCACACATCAGACTATTTGGGGCTGAAATCCTAGAGGTCAACTGGACCTATGTGCTGCTTGATTGAATCTGAAAGTTTGCAAATCCTTAGCTTACAAGGGATGGACTGCTGCTTTATATAGAGCAGGGCCTCTACCTACTACTTGGCATATTCCTGCATAAAGCAAGACGCCCTCTAGACTACTTGGTTGCCAAGGCTCCTCATGATCAACTTAAGAGCAAGACACCTTTAACTACATAAAGGTAAAGTGCATAAAGTAAGATACATGTGCTAGCTTAACCCATCAAGCTCGTTACCCTGGTCTCCTCCAACCCTTACCGGTCCCAACCATGGCTTGGCAGAGCCTATCAATGGATTTCATTGATGGCCTTCCATTGTTCGGGGTAAGAATTGCATCATGGATGTTGTTGATCGTTTTTCCAAGTATGCACACTTCATACCGCTTGCCCATCCCTTCATTTTCCTTACGGTTGCCACACAATTCATGAAGCATATCTATAGGCTCCATTTGTGTACCTGACTCCTTCGGATTGTGACCGCATCTTTACAAATTACTTCTGGAAAGAGTTGATCAGGCTAGCAGGCATGTCATTGAAGATGTCCACTACTTATCATCCCCAGACCGACGGGCAAACCAAACAAGTCAACCAGTGCCTGGGAACATTCCTCCGATGCTTTGTCAGCGCTACTGCAAAGTGGTTGGATTGGTTATACTTGGCCGAGTATTGGTACAATATGTCTTGGCATTCTTCGTTGGGATACTCTCCATTCTATGTCCTCTATGGTCACGGAGAATGCGGCACGGAGAAGTGATGCTTGACACCCTCCTCGGCGAAGTACTCGGTGAGCTCGGAGACGGTGAACTCCCGCCATTGTCGGTGCACAACACCTTGAGCACGCGACCACTTTCCTTCTCCGTTGCGGCCTTGATGTTCTTCACTGCGTCCGCAGCTCCGTCCTTGGTCGCGAGCAGCGCAATCCACATGAAGCGTGTGGCGTCGTCGATCATTAGGAAGCAAGAAGCGGTGCCCGCCTGGAGTCGCCGGCGTCACAGGTCCACAGAGATCGCCGTGGATGAGCTCTAGGGGCTCCTCGGCGCCGTAGGTGGCCTGCTATGGGAACGGTCGGCGGCGCATCTTGGTGGTGACGCGGGTGTCACAAACAGCTTGGCCACCAATATCCCACGCGCCATGGCCTGCTTGTTGAGCCGGTGCAGGGCTTCGAAGTGAAGGTGCTCGTACCGCTCGTGCCAGCGCCAGGCATCGTCGTCCTTTGGCGCGGCGAGACAAAGAGGCTGCACAGCGTCCAAGTGGAGAATCTAAAGACGGTTCAAGCCATGCTTCACCTTGGTGAGGAGGCGACCGCGTTGATTCCAGATACGCAGGGCGCCATCCTCGATTTCCACCTTGGAGCACCAGGATGAAATAGACGTCGTGGAGGGCGCGGTGCTCACTGTTCTTCGTGTGGAAGATGACCAAGCCGATGCCTTGGATCTCCACCCTCGATGCATCACCGAACTTGACCGTGCCGCACACCGTAGTGTCCAGGTCGGAGAAGATGTCACGGCGGCCGGTCATGTGGTGAGTCGCGCCGCAGTCGAGGTACCACCCATTGAGCTTGTCCTTGTCGGCGGCATCGTTCAAGAACTCACGCACATGGGGCTCTTCGATGTCGAGGAAGGCGGCAGCTTTGGTGCAGAGGACCTCCGGCGTCGAGGAAGGCGGCAGCTTTGGTGCAGAGGACCTCCGGCTTCTTCCCGTCCAACTCGATGAAGCTTTGGGCAAAGAAGAGGGCGCCGTCGTGAGGCTCTGCTTCAGCGAGGTGTGCCGCGCCACCGCGTGCACCACCGCGCCCACCTCCACGGTCGGCACACTGGCCTCCACGGTCATCACCGCGCTCGCCACGATCACCACGGTTGCGGCGCATCGCGGCAGTCACGTGTGTGACAGAACCGACCAATTTATTAGAGCACAAGCACGTAATTCGTCATTAAGATAGCAAAGTACATGATTTAGACCTAATAAACCCGGTAGTCATTCCCGAAATCTTGAAGGATTTCCAACTTTCCGGCATAGCCAAGATTGTAATAAGTTTAGCCGTCACCATTCACAACATACATAGTTCGCACATAGTTTAAAACATCGAAATTCGAAATAAGTTATTACAACCCAAGTTCAATTTCGAAATAAGGCGGAAGCGATTTAGTTCAAATCCACACACACACCCTCAGTTCAAATACAGTACCAGGTCCTCGGTCAATATCCAACAAAAGCATAAGGTAGAGTAGAGTGACCATACCCAAGGTCTAATCATCACCCAACGTGGGGTAGAAGCAGTGCTGGCAATAGCCATAGTACATCTCACCATCTGCAACAACATGGGAAATAAAACCCTGAGTACGAGAATGTACTCAGCTAGACTTACCCGTCATAAACTAACAATAAATTGACTCCAAGGAGTATGCAAGGCTGGATAAGTAGGATAGCTAACTCATAAGTTGCGAAAAAGCTTGCATTAAAGAAAGATTTGATCATAACCTTCTAGCATTGTATTTTAATTTGATTAACTTTATCATGCTAAATTAGCACCTGTACTAAACAAGCATGGTAATAATTATTCAACAATAATAGTAACCAATTCCGGTTGAGTGCCTTTCAACATCACCGATCAACCATCTCATCTTTTTGTTCGAATTATTACTACGATGCCGCTGCTCAAGTCAAGTGTTCAATGTCTAGGAACGATGGCGATTATAATCGATTACTAACCAGCTGGTGGGGTATTTCTCACACAAACCACACTCACCCGCTAAAGTGAGCTACAGATCACCGAAAGTTCGACTCGAGAAAATCACGGGATCAACAGGTACCATCGTATCCGGGAACCGCCCGGCTACCTTATTCAGGGCGACCCTGACCTCGGACTTACTCTCCACGTAACCCATGGTCCCCCATCTTCTCCAATATGATGCGTACAGCAGGTTTACTCCCGGCCCAAACCAAACTCAGGCTTCGCGGTCGGAACGACTTATCCTTCCAGCTAAATGTGAGGTATGCGTTCAATATGACATGAGGACGTACAACGGACGGGGTCCTAGTTCGACACAGACGGGATAACCTCACCGAACCTCCAGTTCAGTCCCAACACCAATCCCGCCTGGTCTCGATTTATTATCTCCACATGGTTATATAAGATAACAATGTATTCAACCATTCCGCGTCACCATCTATAACTCGCGGATGACAGGAAATCACCTTTCTACCGATCTAGTTAAGCAAGGCTAAGCAGATAATCACACCTGAACCTAACAGGGTAGAATTATATCAAGTGGGCAAGGAATATAAGTAATGCAACAACGGTATAAAACAACGTCTATAACTTAATGCATCAAACAAGTAAAGGACTCAAGTTAGATATTTTTTAAACCACAGGGAGAATGCTCCGGGGCTTGCCTTTCAGGAAAGAGCTTGGCTGATGGTTGGGACACTCGGAAAGATCAACCTCAGGATCCTCTTCGGCTGCTATCCCTTGTACCAAGGCTTCCTGCTGGCCTTCCTCTCCTTGTACTCCGAAAACTATCGTTTCGAACTCTGACGATCCTGTATGATGCATGGTGCGTATGAATACCACGAATACATAGTAAATACAAAGGTACATGCTGATGATGAATGAATGCTCAGTTAAAGATAATTGACATGATTTTAAAACATGTATGATAAGCACATGTCATCTGCATTCTCTTCTACAATCAAATCTTATACAAGCCTCACATTACAATTTACTTACACATTAAAAAGAATTATAAACGACTATTGTTTTGCACACTACCCTCTACTGAACCAAAACCAATAATAGATTTCACCTATCACAAACATCAGAAAAAACATTATTATACACGTGAAATAATAACTTAAAGCATTATTAATTATTAAAAGAAATCAGGGCAGAACTGCAACATAACCTTAGATTACTCAGAAAATTCTGTAAAAATTACAGAAGCTTAAGCATGCCTAATGTAGACTACCATAAAATTTTTAGGTCAAAAAAGTAAGTACTTTATCCTACACAAAAATAACAAGGCAGCATAATTTAATGGGCATAAAATACTTTGTACATAGAAAAATGTCAAACAACAGATCTTAGAACATTCTTAGCTCTAGATTAGCATCAAAACACTCTCCAAAAAGTTTCATGCATAAATCACTTATATATTATTTATTATGAATTATTTATCATCTACTTGAAAAAACACCATAATTAAACAGGACAATATTTATACATGACATAGCCTTTCAACATTTTTCACAGATAGAGAATGACATAAGAAGACTAACAAACTTGTATTCACATTTTTCTGAGCAACAGAGAATTACTTATGCATTTTCCAAGATAAAGGCATTTAATAGGGATAAATAAATCTATACAGAAAAGTATCATAAAAATCATATTTCATATTTTTCATGCATAGATTTACTCATAAGAAAAATACTGCAAGTTGAACCAACTCATTTGGACTAAAAATGAGTGAGATATGATTTTTCAAAGCTTTTACTAAAAATCTGGAAAATAGATTCTTTAAAACGAAATAGAAAACAGTTTTGCACCGGGAACCCTGAACTTTCCAGTAATTAATCGAGCCCTAAAAAGAAACTCTCTGTCTGGCAGTTTTGCACTTAAGTCTGAAAAAGAACATAAATGACGCACGCGGTCCACACCGAGGGGAAAGGTCACCGGCGGTCGGCAATCTCGCCGGCGGCGAGATCTCCGGCCAAACTACGACCACCATTCGACTCAGCTCAACGTTTGCGAACCCAACGGTGTACAAGATGAAGGCTATTAGTGCGGTTTTGACCGACGGCCATGCGCGACGGCGGACGGCGGCGAGGGTCGGCGGTGCACCGGCCACCACGGGCCACGGCGGGTCGCAAGGACTAGCCTACCGGGTACAGCAGGCCAAGGCGACTCGGATTAACCAGAAAACGTGAAGAGATGTTGGCCGAAACGACGACGGTGATGCATGCCGGCGAGCGGCGGCGCGACCCGCGACGGCGGTCGGCCAAAATCCGACGAACCCTAACCCTAATCGATCCCATAAACTACACCAACCTGTTCTACTCATGCAGGCGACCACGATGCGCAAGATAAAGGAGGGAGAAAGGGGTTGCTGGTCATGGCGGACCGCGCGGCGGTCGAGGCGGCCATGGCCAGCGAAGGGGAAAATGGTCGATTCGACTCTACCTTAGGTCATTGGGGCAGGGAGTGTGCGCATGGTGTGCCTCGCACCACGGCGGAGCTACTGGCGAGCTCTAGGAAGAAAATGGCAGGGCTGTGAGGTGCGGTGACGATGCGAGCTTTGGGCGGCGGCAATGGCGGGTTTCGTGTCCTCTTGAGCTCGGGGAGGGAAATGCGAGGCGAGGAGGGGCCTTTGGTGGTGGTAGGTGGAGAGTGAAGGCGAGAGGCACGGTCGGGATGCATTGAAGTGAGCTAACGGCCGGAGGGCCAGGCCATGGCGTCGGGCTTCAGCGTGCGCGTGGCGCGCGGGCAGGCGATGCGGGACCGGGGCGAGGGACGCGTGGGCGAGCGGTGGGGCCAGGCCGAGTGCGGGGGCGAGCGGCGCTCGGATGGGGAGGCCAAACAGCGGGCAGCGGCGTCGCTCGGCGTACGGACGCCACGCCGCCGGCGTCGGCACGGACACCGTCGGCACGAGGAAGAAGAAGAGAGGGAAGAAGGAGGCCGACGGGTGGGTCCCACTGCGCTAAGATTCGTGCAGAACTGATTTACTCCATATTTCAAAAATTAAGCCGAATTTGAAGAAACTTTTAAAAGATGAAATGTTTCTCTCAAAGAGTAGAACATTTCACTTTTAAACATCAAAGCCTAATTCTGCCAAAAATTTGACATTCAAAAATGGGGATTTAAAATCCATTTAAAATTAAAATAAAAACATTTTTATAAACTGTTTTTGATATTTTTGACCCACTTCCAAGCCTTTTCATAAAATGCTCCAAAAATAAGTTTTGCTCCAAATAATTTTCTCTACAAACTTCATTTAACACTCAGCCCTAAACAAGCAACCTATCACATAGCTCTAGTTCAAATCAAAGCAAGCACATATTTCATTTTATCATTTCATGTAAACAATGACTATGCAAAAAGATGATTATGCTCATGATATGTAAGATAATGCATGCTTAACACCATGGGTGTTACAACGTGCCCAGTGGCCTCTGTAGCCACAGTTGAGGCAGGTGTCGTCACGCGTCGCCTCCCCTGTCCTCTGCGCAGCGGTTGGCCCTCAACTTCTGCTTCCGCCCGCCCCGCGATCGGCGCCGCGGCTCCTTAGTGCTGCTAGACAAAGCAAAGTCATGGCCGCCCCTATTCTTCTCCTTCTGGCGGGCGTGCCACTGCTCCTCTATGAGCATCAGCTTGCCGGCGATGTTCATCGTTCTGCCGCAGACTCCTCGAGGTCGTCCACCGTCTTCAGGCGTCCAGAAACCTCCTCGATGGTGAGGTCCTGGAAGTCAAGAAGGGCCTCGATGGTGATTCAGAGTTGCGCGTACTTCGGTGGCACGACACGCAGGAGCCTCTCCATCGCGCATTCTTGGTCGATGTCGGTGTCGCCGTGGAGGGTAAGTTGCGATCGGCCCGAGAGAAGAATCTTCGATTTTCTCACCTGGCCGGAACACGAGCATCTCCCACTCCCGGCGGAGGCGTTGGAGCGTGGTACGGCTGATCGAAGCTTCCTTCGATGATGCCTTCTCTGACAGCTGCATCTCCGACGGTACGGCAGCGATGATGGCCTCTACGGTGCGCCGATCTTCATGGTACGACAGATCTTGGTACTTGATCGCGTCCCAAAGCTACCACGCCTGGAGCTTGAGCTTCATGGTCAACGCCCACTCGTGGTAGTTGCTCTTCGTCAACATCGGCCACGCAGAGCTCGAGCCGGAGTCCTTGTAGATTGTCTGGATCACCGGCGATTGGCCCCTGCGTCCAACATGATGGCGCTCCGGAGACCGCGAGGGATGCCTGTGCTCCGTGTTCCTCTGAGGCAGCGGCGGACGACGATCCCGCTCTAGGCTTCGTGGGGCCGCGACTGTGGCTGCATCTCTCGACGTAGAGCGACAGCGGTGGCCTCTGTGGCCTCCGTTGTGTGCGCTGCCTGGCAGACGCTGCGCACGCTCCTGGTCCTCGCCTCCATCGGCGGTGGCTGTGGCTGCAGCTGCTGCCCGCTCTGCGGAGGTAGCCATGCCTCTACTCCTGATCAGACAAGGCTCCGATACCAATTGTTTGCATGAACTCAATGAACACAAGTGAATTGCTAAGGATAACTTGGCTTAGCAGCCTTCTATTGAATTCTGGAAATGAAAGTAGCAACCTTGGTTACAAGACTTGCCCCAACTCCATGCTCTTATAAGCTAGAACCACCCCTAGGGCATATTCTAACTGCCTAAAGGAAGATCCTTTGATTCTCCTATCGGCTGCCAAGGAGCCTCGATCAACTTGGCTGCCAAGGCAAACATACTTACCTACTCTTGCAGCAAGTAAAAGGAAAAACATAGCAAGCACTTAGGCTAATACCACTGACTGGCCAATTAATGTCATATCCAAATTTTTTTTTGTTTACTTGTTTAATTGTTGGCTTCAAAGTCTACTTTATCTTTTGTATTATTAATCCATTGTATTCTCTCAGCCTCTATGTTTGAACATAGTCTGGGTGATCTGATAATCATGAGAGCCAACACTAACTTCATGTTCTGATAATCATGAGAGCTAACATTAACTTCATAGTGTGGGTGAGCGCTGACTTGAACTAGACAACCTGCCCCTCGTATCACAGCACTTGAGGAGGCTGGAGCTCACTTGAGGAGGTCCACAACAGTTTGCTTAACTTTTCAAACTGTCCAGCCTTGGTGCATCTAAAGATTGTGGATTGCAAGTTGTCATCGGTCAACAAGATAGTGTCTGAGTCCTTGAAACATCTTTCTATCGTTTTGTCCATAGGCAGCTGTGATTCTCGCATCCGCATTTGCACCCCAAATGTTGTCTCACTACGCCTTGAGCGTTTCGAGGGGAGGACTCCAATTCTTGAGGGGATGCCCTTATTACTGGAGGCATCTGTCGAAATATCACAGGGGTGTAGGGATTACTGCACTAATGCAAATCGTTTTTCGACTTGTGATTGTGGATCTTGTGATAGTTCTTATAGAACAGCCAATGGCAGCATCAGCTGCATGCTTCTAAGAGGTTTATCAGAGGCTAAGGGCTTGGCGTTAAAATCTTCTTATGGCATGGTATAGTTTTACATTAAAGTTTCATCTTTTGCCTAGCAGAGATGCGTATGTTGCGATGGTGTTGTGGGCACACAAGGAGGGCCAGAACGACGATATTCGGGAAAGGGTTGGGGTGGCACCAACTGAGGAGAAATTGATTCAACACCGGTTGAGATGGTTTGGCCATGTCCAACGGAGGCCACCTGAAGCGCCGATGCGTAGTGGGGTTGTAAAGCGGGTCGATAATGTAAAGAACGGTAGAAGTCGACCTAAACTGACTTGGAACGAGTCGCTTAAGAGAGACCTTAAGGAGTGGAATATCCCTAAGGATTTAGCTATGGATAGGAGCGCTTGGAGACTAGCAATTAACGTGCCTGAACCGTAATCCTTTTTTCTTGTACCCTCTATGTGTCTTTTGTTTCCTGGTCTCTTTTGGGTTTTATTTCTAGCCTACCCCAACTTGCTTGGGACAAAAGGCTATGTTGTTGTTGTTGTTGTTGTTTTCATCTTTTGCCTTTTTTGTATTAGGTGCCGTCAAGTTGAAATTTGACATATGTTGCTTCTTTTTTTTGCATACACTGACACCAACTATGGTTATGAATATGAATCAAATATGTTCAGTGTTGATTATTTTGATCACTTTTGTTTGCACTTTGTGCAGTTTATTTTTAAAAGAGATTTGAGATGGTGCCCTGTGTTTACAAATCTAAAGACCTTGTTGCTGAATGGCTACTGGTGAATGACTTCCATGCACTAGCGTGTATTCTAGAACACTCACCTGTTCTAGAGAAGCTTGAACTTCACTATATGCAATTTACAAATGCTCAACTGCTGCATTGTGTACTTATTAGTTGACAGTTGATCATTTTTTTGGTGGTGCCAGGAGAGGTCTGCAGTGGTTTGGATATAGAGTGCAAATCAAACTATGTGTCAGTTCAATGAAGCCATCAACTGCAATTTCAGAACACCTTAAGAAAGTCGAGATCAAGTGTCAAGAGGTCGACCTCTGTGTGCATTTAACATATGTACGATAACTTGCAATGCTTCTCACTCATTTATATTTCTTTACATTTACCGTAATATCCATTTATATGAAAGAAAGTATGCAGACTAGTATAAATCATGAATGGTCGGACCTAAGGTGTGATCTTGGTTACCAGTTTAAAAAGGCTGTGGTTCCGTATGATCAATCAACTGTTTATCTTTTATTTCTGTGTGTCATTTCTTTTGGCGGGATATGAAGTATCCAAGAATATTGTGAGATATAAATTACCAATACTGTCATATCCAATTAATTTTTTGTTTTGTTTATTTGTTTAATTGTTGGCTTCAAAATCTACTTTATCTGCTAGGTTTTGTATTATTAATCCATTGTATTCTCATAATGAGCTGAATTGGTTGTTTTGCTACTAGGGTTTGTAGTGGAAATGATCAGGTGAACACTGGTAGAAAATGATCCGATAATCATGAGAGCTAACACTAACTTCATTTTAATAGAACATTTACCCAACTTTGTTCTGAAGTTCAATCAAACAAAAATAATTTCTTACTCTATTCCCCTTGGATCTTATTCCTATTTTCACATTGATTTTCAGTTTAGATGAAATGGAGGGAGTAGAAATTGGAGCCACAAGGATGGTATATTATATGCTGTCTAATATATTATATGCTGTCTAATGTGGTTCGTGAAGGGTGAAGGTAGAATCTCTTGTCACCTGCTTAGACCAACTACCTGTAATTTAAGTGCTGCCCTTATATTATCGATCTCTCTTTTGTTCATCGAATGCTATTTTGCAGCTTCCATGTCTTATAAGCTGTGAAAAAGGAAGATTGTCCATTCCTGTTAGGCCTTGATGATCTATGTCTAATTTAATTCAACTTCATTACATGGTTTCAAAGGGAACTAGGTGTTCTCGAAGATGATCTGTGTACGCCTAGGTGATGCCTTCGAAACATAGTTCAATTTGAAGAAAGTGCACTGCCGTGTACTTCATTTGAGTAGTATTTTTTATGCTTGACAATCATATGAGCGGCCTTGTTGCTTAAATGCTAAGTTCATGTATGCATTACTGAGTTATGTTGACTTGTATCCATGTCTTTGGACTTTCGTTGTGTCGTGTGACAGGATACGATTAAATGAAACATAGTGAATATGACAAGGTGGAGGTAGTGTAATAGTTACTGCACATGATTAGTTATTAATTATGAAATCTCGCATGCATGTGATCCTTCTAAAGCTCGAAGACTATGCATTGAGCAGGATTTTCTTACCGTCAATGGAACCTTGTCGGAGTGAAGGTTGATGACCACCAGAGCACCCAGAGCATAGTAAAAAATCTTGTTTCGTTGTTTCTCACTGTGACTACCTATGCTTGGTTGGAAGATTCTGGCGTCGAGGATAATCCATGCTTTGTTCTTTCATTCTCCTGACAACCACATGTTTTTAAACTCTAATTTGCCAGGCTGGTTTTATAATCGGCCTATGCTAATTTTGGCCCAATCCAAATTAAAGAAAATTCTATGAAACCATAGGAAATTCATTGGTTTTTTGACGGGATAAAACCATTCGTACTCTAGGTATCTAACTACATAATCGATATTTGATTTATGAATCTATCAATTATTTGTCCCTTATCTCTTCCAACCTTTTCATGTCCTACATGTCCTTGATGGAATTTATGGACGTTCTAGGTAGCTTTGTTGATTGTAGACACCCCCGTTGTGCATACCTCTAACTAACAGGTATTCCTGAAAGGCATTCCTGGGCATTGGGCGAACAATGAGCGCTTGATCGATCTTATCAATTTGCTAGTCGGTCTTGCCGTTTAGACCTCCCTTTGCTGTATGTTTTGGCTATTGCGGCATGAGGGATATAGCCCTTGCTTGTGTATGACCGGAATTCGCGTCGACACAGCCATTTACTATTTGTTTTATAGAAGAGATGACAACTGGACAAGGAAGGAAAATGATTGGAGTCTAAGACTGGTTGACAAGCTAATCGAGCATAGCTCAACTGGTTGTTTTTTTTTGTTGTTGTTGTGGCTACCTGGGTTTAATTCTTCGTGACATGGTTGTATTTTTCTGAATTTATTTCAAAATTTAATGGTATTATTCTTTTAGTTCTAGACGATTTGTTCTTCGATAGCGAGGCGCATATGGTGACTCAGTCAATCTCGTGTTGAGTGTGCGCTTGTATATATGAGCATGACTTCATCAATCTTGTATATATAAGCGTCCATGTTAGTTCTAGATGAAAAAAGACTGATCGCCGAAACGGACCGAAGGCAAAAAGGCTTCAGCTTGGACCTTCTCACGTTTATTAGATATAGGGTGTATAATGTTATTTTTCTCTTTGTGTAAGGGCCTTGATGCATATATGCCCAACCCCATGTATATATTTGGGCTGTTGCCCCAGCGCATAGACCCATGTATATATTTGGGCTGTTGCCCCAGCGCATAGAATGAACATCATTTCTCTAACATGGCATCAGAATCAAGGTTTTAGGGTTAAGGTTTACCTCGATCATTCTATGCGTGTTCTTCCATTGCTCCTCTCCTCCGCGCGATTCCTCATCGTCGCCAGACGTCCGTGGCCTTGTGCTCGCCGCGGCTCCTCACATCGCGGTGCTCGCTCCCCTGCGGCGTCTGTTCTCCCGCTCGCGACCCCGCCTGGCGTAGCGACGCCTGCTAGCGACTCCTCTGCGTTGCGCGCCCGTCTGCGGTCCCGCGTGGTGCACGCCTGCCCGTGGCCCCACGCTGTGGCCTCGCCGCGTCGAGTCGCGCGTCTGCCCATGGCCCCGTGCTGCAGCCTCGCCCCGCTGAGTCACACGCCCATCCACGTGGTGCACGCTCGCCTGCGGCCCGTCTGCGGAGGGCTCTATTCTGCAGGTGCCTCTGCTGTGTGGAGGGCTCTATTTTTAATAGAGTGCTCTGTCTCCTTAAAAAAAGGAAGAGAAAGAAAGAAAAAAAGGATGGCATCTCCTGCTCTATTTGCTGGTGTGACTGGTGGTGCTCAGATTCAGCGCTGTCCGGTAACTTTTGATGGAACCAATTATCATGATTGGGTTCCACATATGAAGTGGCATATGAGTGGTTTTCGGCCTGATCGTCTAGCGCAGCCAGTGATTTCTCCAGCAACATCTGAAGATGAACAAAAGAAGCTGCGTGAAGCTTATGATGATGATATGGCCTCTTATATGTCTCATTTTTGGGCTTATCACACTTGGTTGGATGGAGATGCTTGTGTTGGGGCTGTGATTGTTGCTAGTATGGAAAAGTATCTGACTAGAGAGGTTATTCAGCTTGATCGTGCTGCTCAGATGTGGGCCTTCCTTCGCCAGCGCTATGAGCCTTCTGGTAAGTCCACTTATATTGTTGCCTTGCGCCAAGAGCAGTTGTTACAACAGGTTGACAGTTCAGTTGAGGAGTTCTTTTGACAGCTATCTACAATTTGGCGTGAGCTTGACATTCTAAGCCCGTAGCTGTCTCCAGATACCTGTGATTCCTGCAAGAAGCAACAGAGCCACCTCGAGCTTCGTCGCACCTATAACTTTCTGACTCGTCTGCGTGCTGAGTTTGAGCCTCTCTGTGCCTCGTTACTTGCTCGTGAACCATGTGTGTCCTTGATGAAGGCTCTTGCTGTTGTTCATAATGAAGAGACTCTTCTTCATTCAGCTATTCTACTTCAGTCGACACCCTCCTCAGTTTTAGCTGCTCGGTCTAGAATTCTTGGTACTCCTCCTAAAGTATCTACATCAGCAGCCTTTAGCAACTTGGGAACTCACAGTTTAGGTGGCCTTCATTGTACTTCCTGTGGCAAAAATACACATGACCAAGATCATTGTTATAAGAAGAAGCGACAGGCTTAGTCTTGCCAAGGTGGGCGCCCCCACAGGCTCAATCCCAGTAGCCTGATACACAGCAGGAGATACTCATGCTACTACGTCGTCTTGCTGTCACTCCTGGAGCAGCTATTGGAGCTACTGGTTCGGTCACTACTGGAGCAATCAATTCCGTCACTTTCTGCTCCAGTACTCTCTGCTGCTACTTCTCAGTCTACCATTGAGAGACCACCATCCACTTTAGGTATCTTGCCATGGATTCTTGACTTTGATGCTTCTTTTCATATGACACTTGATAGCACCCGTCTTTCTTCTATTCATCCTCCTTCCATCCCTCTCATGTCCAAACTGCTGATGGCTCACCTCTTTCTATTGTTGGTCGTGGCACTCTTTCATCTTTCTCTTTTCATGTTCCTGATGTTTCTTATGTTCCTAATTTGACCATGCAACTTATTTCTGCTGGCCAACTTACTGATCATGGTTGTCATATTATTCTTGATTCTAACTCTTATCGTATTCAGGATCTCAGCACAGGTCTCCTAGTTGGTACTGGCCATCGCCATCATGATTCTCAGCGTCTTTGGGAGCTTGACTGGCTTTGTCTTCCTTCAGCTGCGGTCTTGTGGGTTCTGCTTCTCCTGCATCGGTTTCTTCATCTTTTGCTCAATGGCATCATCGCTTGGGACATTTTTGTGGCTCTCGGTTATCCACTCTTGTTTGTCGTGGTGTCCTAGGCAATGTCTCTGGTGATGTCTCTTTGGATCAGTGTCAGGATTGTAAACTTGGCAAACAAATTTAGCTTCCATATCCCTCTAGTGGGACTGTGTCACAGCATCCTTTTGATCTTGTTCATTCTGATGTATGGGGTCCTGCACCTTTTGTTTCAAAAGGGGGTCATCAACATTATGTCATATTTATTGATGATTTCTCTCGCTTCACATGGGTGTACTTCATGAAACATCGTAATGAGGTGTTATCCATGTACAAGACTTTTGCTCGAATGATTCGTACTCATCTTGATGTTCCTATTCGTGTTCTTCGTGCTGATTCTGCTAGGGAGTATCTTTCGGGTGCTCTTCGCTAATTTCTTTCTGAGCAAGGAACACTTTCACAATTTTCTTGTCCTGGCGCACATGCTCAGAATGGTGTTGCTGAACGCAAACATCGTCACCTCCTTGAGACTGCTCGTGCTCTTATGATTGCTTCCTCGGTCCTACCTCATTTTTGGGCTAAAGCCATATCCATAGCCACCTACTTAATCAATATTCAGCCCTCATCTGCTCTTAAAGGTGGCATCCCGTATGAGCACCTTCTTGGACATCCCCCTATTACTCTAGTCTTTGACTTTTTGGATGTTTGTGCTATGCCCTTCTTGCTCCTCGTGAATGCACTAAACTAACTCCTCAATCAGTTGAGTGTGTTTTCTTAGGATACAGTGCGGAGCACAAGGGCTATCGCTGTTGGGATCTCGTTGCTCGTTGTATGTGCATTTCTCGGGACATTACTTTCGATGAGTCTCGTTCCTTCTATCCTCAACACTCCACTGATGTTTCTCCTCAGGCTGTTGTTGAGCCTTTGTCCTTCCTGATTTTTCCTAACACACCTATCTCCACTATGCTACTTCCTCCACCATCCT
>JALGXP010000689.1:0-25184 GCA_023333625.1 Bothriochloa decipiens
TGCAATGCTCTAACATCATTATTTATAGATCTAATATACATACTACTCACAGATCTACCCAGAGTCAACTAAAAACTAAACAACTCTAGTGCACATTATATTTTACTAATGCATAGCAACAGACTTGTAATGTATGAGAAACTTACCTAAAAACCGAGGTCTCAAACTGGCAGGGCTTCGCCGTTACTTCCTTCTCCTCCCTCCTCTCTTCTCCCTTTTTTTCTGAAAATTTTAGTGAATATAATGAAAATCTGAAGGGGGGCTGGGTATATATAGGTGGCGGCCAAAAAACGCTCACTGTGTGGGCGTTTTTTGGCGGCCAGGGGGCCGCCTGCAAAACAGCGCGGCCGGCCTGGCCTGTTTTGCAGGCGGCCCCCTGGGGAGGAAAAAACGCCCACTGTGTGGGCGTTTTTTTACTGCTCGGGGCCCGCCGGCAAAACAGGCCGGCCATTTTGCAGGCGGCCCCCTGGCCGCAGAAAAACGCCCACACAGTGGGCGTTTTTTGGCCGGCAGAGGGCCGCCCGCAAACGCCGGCACCGGCGCCGGCCCGACGTTTTGCCACGTCACAAAAAACGCCCAGACAGTGGGCGTTTTTTAAAAAACGCCCAGATAGTGGGCGTTTTTTCACTGTGGACGACTACTTCTGTCATTATTTGAAACCGCAGACTATTTTTATAAATTTCTTTTTAAAAAAAATTAAAAATAAAAAAAATTCCACCACCACCACCGAGCTAGCTAGCGAGCCCGCCGGCTCGCCTGGGCGCTGCCCATGTGACGTACGGTGGTCCGGCGAGAGCTACTAGCCCTACTACGCTTCGCGCGCGCGCTGTAAGCAAAGAGCGTAATTATTGGCTGCACTGCCCCGAAAACAACTTCTTTCCCATCCGGAATCATTGAGCTAGCTAGCTAGCTAGCGATGCTGCGCTGCAAATATCTCTGACGCGCGCGCATGCAGCGGCAAAAACGTGAAGGTCAGCGTCTCAAAAGAGAAAAATGAGTACTCCTACGCAGTTAGTGTGTGACGCAGGTGAGACGACAAGAATCATCGTACATTGTTTGGCGTTGCTGCGGCTCGCTTCATTCCCTTAGTGTTGAATTAGTTACGCGTTACATCATCACAGAGTGCAATAATAAGCAGGTAAAAATTAAAAAGAAAATTTTTGTTAGGCGTTGGTGCCGCTCGGCGCGTGCAATGCGTGATGGGTGATGCGCCGGCTGGGCAGCGGGGTTGGATGCACGTCGGCAGGGCGGAGGTATGGCGCGCTGCCCGGGCGCAAACCGACACGTGGCAGGGGCCCTGCGAAAGCAACCGCCACGTGATGCCGGTGTCAGAGGCCCGAAAGAGACGCGCTTCCCTCTTCGCGTCCCCATCCCTCATCAAAACCCACAAGCCTGCCCTGCCTGTGTACGAGTTTGCCGCTGCGGCGACGCACGCTACCTCGCGGCCCGCCCTCCTTCCCTTGCGAAGTTTCCAACCGACACCTCGATCCCTTCGCATGCTGATGCTGTTGGGCTGGCACCGCGGAGGACCCGACCCCGCGCGGGCCGCTCGATTGGAGCCCGACGATGAAGCAACAGCGGCATGTATCACGGCCGCCCACCCTCTCTAGCTCCCCGCGCGCGGCGCCGTGTCAGTGTCAGTTTCCCGTGCAGCGCAGCGCAGCGCAGCGCAGCGCAGCGCAGCGCAGCGCAGGGACCGAAGGGCGCGCCATGCCAGCCGCCAGCGGATTAGATTACTTAACCTGAGCCATGCTTCGCTGGCGCCGGGGAGCTGGTTGGCCGGGGGATCAGTTAACTAATCCATCGGGCTCGGGTGGCGGTGTCCGGGCGTCACGTGGGCGGGGGACGGAACTGCGTAAGCACGGGTGGGCACGTGCCGCTGGGATTCCGGGGACCCCCACCCCACCCGCCCCGCGCCTCGGGATCCTCGTCGCCCTCACGTGATTCGATGCCGCACACCACGGCCCGCACGGTCCCGGTCCAGGCCACGCACTCGCCGCGCGGGCACGCATGCACGCAGCATGCCCCCTCCCTACACACACAGCGGCGGCTCTCACCCGCTCTTTGGCTGCGCTCGCTTGCTTCCCTTTGGCACCTCTTTGTGGTTGTTGTTATGTTATAATTATAATTATAATATGCCCGGCCGGCTGCTCGCGCCAGCATGGTTGTTTTTCTTTCCTTCACGGCGAAATTGTGTAATTAATCGGGTATAGGTTACCGAAAATAGCGGAGTTCCTTCCTTCCTTCCTTCCTTTAGGGCACAAGTCATAATAACGGAGCTGTTCCGCACTTGCAAGGGTGGCATCAGCAGACAGAGCAGTTGTTTCATGTATGTACAACAAAATAAATAGACGGTCTGCAGAGTCTACCATATATTATTGGTACGTAGTAAAGTATTGGCCTTTGTCTTACCATGAGCCCTAATTTAATTCCTGCAAGTACTACATACAGCTTCCTCCCTGTTTTTTTTTTTTTAATAACATATATACCTGTAGGTGAAACTTCATTCACAGTCAGTACCATGCATGCATGTTGGAGTACCATGAATGCATGACGAGAGGTGTCAACTTTGTACACACGAACGGATGTCACAGAAGCAATAGTATGCCCAAGCACGAGCTCGGCCCGCATGTCAGCTGCCCCTACCTATATGAGTGGTGGGTGCAGGACGCAACGAGAAAGAGGAGGGGTGCATGCCATGCGTGGTCCTTGTAGTCGTACACGCACAATGCAAAGTGATTAAGTGAACGGAGGTGGTGGCATGCATCCACAGCTAGCAAAAGCCATCTACCGTGTCTCGTAAATTTCTCATATGTCCATGCGACCACCCTGCTCCACCTCCGGCCGCCACGTGGTCCTTCTTCATGTGGTCGCAAAATGGCAACCATCCCATCCATTATGAGCCTGCATCATCAATGGTCTCTTTTTTGTGCATGCAACGCGCGCGCGGCTTGGGATTCTAGTTAGTTTGCTCACATAGCTACCTACCTAGCCCTCGGCTCATCATACTGGACGAGAACATGTTTTCGGGAAATTGGTGGCGATACCAGGACGGACGAAAGGACAAACTCAGTTGTATCATTAACGATGACGACGGTCCTTGCGCTCGTACATGTTAGTTGAGAGAGAAGAGATCGATATCCGACATGTTGAGAGAGAAGGTTAATCTTTTTTTTTTTCCCTTATAAATTCAATCAAACTCAAAACTATCTTACTATGAAAAAATAAGAAGCATACTGTTTCTTTTGGGAACCAAGAGAGTAGCACTCACGCATGGTAAGTACCACACAGTGGATCAAGACGTGGACGTGGTACGGAAGAACGGCCAAAGGGGCGTCCACGTCTCGGACCGGAGGCTGGGGGGGCAGCGTGTGCAGGGGATATGATTGCCGTGGCGCCGGCTTTTCTGAGCGGCGAGTGCGTGACGACTGATGAGAGATGAGTCTCGGGAGTTTTCACCGTTTGCATGCAGCGCGCCCGCCAAAAGTGCGCCAAGCCAATCAGCCACAGCCCAGGGATTCTACAGAAGTGGCCCGCCGCGCACTAGTACGGATCACTGCACCGTGGGGCGGTATCTCTTGTCGCTTTTACGGCCGGGCCGGCGGTGAAAGAGAGGAAACAGCAAGGCACTGTTCATGTCTTGTACTAGTAGTACTCCTCCGCTGCGGCCCCATACATGTCGCCATGTGTGTGGACGGATAACGTGCGCACGCCATGCTCCTCTCTCACCCCCGCTCGTGAACGAATGAATTCATGACCTGGGAGGCAGCCGAGGGAGAAAGAGGGAAAGGATAGGATAGGAGGTGAGAGGAACGAGGTGAGCACGTCGTACTGCAAGGCCGGCAACGGTGAACTGGTGAAGAGTTAAGAAAAGGAAAGGAGAGAAAAGTAAACGCCAAGTGGTGGTGGGGGACTGGCGCTGGCAGGGCGCCCGCGCGAGCCCAGCAGAGCCCCGCCGAGCGAGGAGCAGGGTTCCCCATAGGCAGGCGCCGACACACCACGTTGCCTTGACGTCAACCTGCGCGGCCTTTCCTTTACCTGCGGTAACTACCACCGCTAGCAACCAGCCAATGCGATGCGCGCGATTCCTCCTCGCAGCAGAGCAGCGCCAGGCGGCCAGGCCCCACTCGACATATGGAGGTGGTGTCAGTGTGTCACACAAGTGAAAGTGACTCGTGTCCGGTCCCCTGTGTGTATATGTTGCAGTAACATTATCTTATCCTATCCGAACTCTCGGGCGTGAACGCCACTCCAGCGGCGACCTCCGTCCCCGCCCCCCCCCCCCACACACACACAAAAAAAAGCCAATTTCTTATCTCTATACTCGTCAGATCCGGAGCTGTCACTGACAAACGTTCCCTTGGCGTTGGCGATGCCTCGATCATGAGAAAGCTGTCCACTTGTCGAAAACCCAATAATACTCCACAGTTTCATTAAACCCAACTATAATTGACTTGTTATTATGATAAAACAATCATATATTGATTTGAGAAACGGAGACAACTAACTGGAGTACACGTACCTAGCGGTGCTAGCTAGCTAGCTACCTCTGGTTGCTCACTACTGCTCACTCTCTTTTCCTCTTTGGACGCACAGGAGGAAGCGTGCCGGATATAGCTAGCTAGGTTGGCTAGCTCAGCATTGCCTACCTACCTTTTGACCGGACCCAAGAGTGTCAGTGAAGCTAGCTGTGGTCAAGTCGAGACAGCTCACTTGCCGGCGCTCCCGCTAGCGCTAGCTGTGATCAGACCAATACTGCACACCCGGTCCTCTCCAGCACTGCGAATTATGCTGCCTGCTGATACAATATAACCGCGCGGGCAGCGCGCTTTAGGCATGTGATTTCGGTGTGATCGACGATCACACGGTGCGGTGTGGCCGGCACACCGTTTGTTTCTTCCTTGACGATCGGTCCAATATACATATATATTGAGCCAGCCCACGCACTCGGGATCATTAGTTTTCGCATGGTTTGACTACTAGATAGCTAGTTGATTATTATTCCATAAACATCTTTTAACTGGCTAGCTTGCTCCCCATGCACTACTACATACAGTGTTATTTGAGCTTGAGCTGTGGTTACAGAGAAATCAAAACTCACGTAGTACGTATATATCCATCCACATGTGGCTAGAGTAAGTAACTAGGTTAAAAGTTTAACATGGGCTCTTTAACTAACTTGCAGTTACTTTAATCGTGAGAAATCTCAGCAGATCCTGAGGCTGTTACTAGCTCGTGTAGTACTTTCCTCTTACTACATGACGCATGAGAGGCAGAGAGTGAAAGGGTGGGACTGCGAGCTAGTACTGGACAGCTTCGCATAAAACGACAGCTTCGCATCATTAGCTCATGTATCAATATTCCGAGTGTGTCAGACGCACCATGTGTCAACATGTCTCGTGTCGGGCTTTGCCGCAGTACTGGACGGCTGCTACGTGATGCACATAATGCGTGGAAGCTTTCTTTTCAACCTGCAGCAAGCTACTCTATAGCAAAAGCTGGCTCTACCCCACACCCCAGTTAATTGGCCGGCCAAACTCCTTGTTTGTTACAGAGAGTAGTAGTAACAATAATCAATGAGCCAGCTGATCAATTCACCGTACAACAAGGTACCACACACCCCGGCAGGGCTTCTGTCATCGTACGAACCGGCACCTTTGACGGATCGTTAACCGAAAGGCACCAGAACAGGTCGATCGAAATTTAGTACTACAGTACCTCGGTCGTTCCAAAATATATATATATATATATATATACAATTCGTGTTTTAGATGAAATAAAATATTAACTTTTACGCCTATGTTATATATATAATAAGCTCTTGTTGTATCACTTTCTGTAAATCGTGAATCTATAATTTAACTTGAACTTTAACTCAAGTTGCTGCAAAATTTTATCCACATGTAAAGTGGAAACGGCAGTCACCTCCGTCGAATGGAGCTGCGCCATCCAGCAGGAAATTAACCAGTCTCGGTGGACGCGATGCGTGGCAGACTTTTCTCTGCCTGCTGCGTTCTGCGGCGAGCAGCATTGATTTCCGCCAGGATGCTTCGGCATCCACTTCCATGGACACACTTGCACAGGCTACAGCTCATCCAGTCACGTGGTCGTGTGCATGCATTGCGGTTAAAGTAACAGCAACGATTCTTTTCTTTCTTATAAAAAAAAAAAATACTGACTGGGACAGTAGCTAGCTAACGGAATTATATGCCGAGGCCCAGTGGAGGGAGACGAGACGAGTGGTGGTGGGGGACGGATGCAGTGCATGGGACGACGGGGGGGGGCACGTTGGGGCCTGCTGCCGTGCTGGGGCTGCAGCTTCGTCGCGCCTCACCTCTCTGCGCTCTAAATCTAATTCTATATGCCCTCCGTAATCGCACCTCCGTAATGCTATCTTATGCACAGCTTTTGTCAAACACACATGCACTATACTGCTGGAGCCACTCTCATCTCTCTCTCCTCCCATCCATCACCTCTATATTAATTACTTCGCAACAACCCCTTCCGCTGTTACTGGTGCTCAAAGCCCCCGGCGGGCCGAGAGCTCAGCACTATTTCTTCCCCCTCCTCACTCCTCTCCCCCTCTCATCACTCCACCCCACCCCCCCCCTTCCTCCTCTCTCTCTCTCCTCACACTCACACACTCTCGTCACTCACTGAGACCATCTAGCAAGGCTACAGCTCTACTACTAGCTTCGTACTGTCTGTCACTTGCTCGTTTCAAGGAACTGCGCTGTGCCAATTCAGTACTCACGTCGTACGGTTAGCTCTTAGCTTGTTGGCGATGGCGTCGGAGTGGGAAATGGCCGCCATGGGGGTGGAGCTCGGCATGGGAATGGGGGGCACGTACCACCACCACCACCACCACCACAACGCCTCCAGCATCACCACCGCCGCGCCCATGAGCAGCCACCACCACGGCGCCGGCTACTCCACGGCGGCGCACCACCACCACCATTACTACGGGATGCCGCCCATGGGCGGCGACGCCATGCGCGTCGACGACCTCTCCACCGGCGCCGGCGCCCACGACTTCGTCCCCACCGCCGCGGCGGCGGCCGCGGCCACTGACAAGGGGCACCACTCGGCCGGGGCCATGGGTGAGCCGTCGCCCACCGCCAACTCGTCGGATCACCAGACGTCGCTCCTCTCCTTCGCCGACGAGTTCTACATACCCGTAAGTACATACACGTAGTACCAATTAAATAAATGATCATATCACACACCTATATATATGAATGTGTTACCTACTGTACTTAGAGAGGTTTAATTTCGATGCATGAGGTCGCTAAACAATTCATTGCTGATTCAGAGCGAGGAAGCTGCCGAGCTGGAGTGGCTATCCAAGTTCGTGGACGACTCCTACTCCGACATGCCGAATTACTCGTCGGCCGCGCACGCCGCAATGGCGGCGGCGGCGGCAGGCAATGGAGGAGGAGGCTCCTCGGCCGGCGGTCAAGACAGCTGCGTCACCGCGGCGGCGCCTGGCCGCGGCGCGCGCAGCAAGCGGTCCCGCGCGTCCGCCGTGGCCGCCGCGGCGTGGCACTCCCTCGTGCCGCGCCCACCGTCGCAGTCGTCGCCGTCGTCGTCCTGCTCGTCCTCGGACTTCCCGTCGTCGAACAAGCCGGCGACGGCACGCCCGAACGGCGGCGGCGGGAGCCGCGGCAAGAAGAGCCCTGTGGGGCCCGGAGGCGGCGGTCCCGGCGCCGCTAGGGCGGCGGAGGTGGGCCTGGAGGGCGGCGTGCGGCGGTGCACGCACTGCGCGTCGGAGAAGACGCCGCAGTGGCGGACGGGGCCGCTGGGCCCCAAGACCCTGTGCAACGCGTGCGGCGTGCGGTTCAAGTCCGGGCGGCTGATGCCCGAGTACCGGCCGGCGGCCAGCCCCACGTTCGTGCTCACGCAGCACTCCAACTCGCACCGCAAGGTCATGGAGCTGCGCCGCCAGAAGGAGCTCATCCTCATCCGCGGAAGCCACAGCCACCGTGACGCCGCAGCTGCCGCTGCGGCGGCTGCAGGATCCGCCGGGCCGAGGCCGGAGCTCATGTTCCGCGACTACGGCGTGTGTTAGAGCTCGCGTCGTGCATTGCATTGCATTGCATGCATGGAGCTTAGAAGATCCTTTTGCAAAATTCTGCCGTTTCTTGCTTTCTTTCTTTCTTTCTTTCCCTGCGTATTATTCCAGATATTTTCCATTTGCACTTTTTGTTAATTATCCTATTAAATTGTTGGTACCTACTACGATCCTCCCTGTTTCTAACTTCTACGAGAGAGTATAAAATTGTGATCGTCTGTGAGAAGGTAATCATGCTCCTAAAACCCCGTCATGTACACGAATGCATGGTCATGATTGTGATTTAGCAAGCATATTAGTTATGGCACGGCTTCCGTCCGTACCACTACCCCACTGGTGCGACGTGCGTGAGCGCGTGCCGTCGTCTATCTTCTTAGTTGAGTGACAGATCCTCAACAATTTCAAGGAAAACGAACGAAACTGCCATGTAAATAGTTTCAATAATTTCTATCAGTTTGTTCGTCATTCACTCCTCCATCACTACTACGTACTACTGTCTGTTAATTTTTACCTGAACCATGAGAATTTTCTCTTTCAGGTATCAAAAGCTGCATATACATGCACGAAGTACTTTGCTCGTTAGGTTGCAACAGATAGCTTTCTCTGTGGTTATTACTCCTAGCTAGCTACTTTTTCCTTCACTGGTGGTAGGTCTACTAATAAGCTTTTTAACGGAGGAAATTAAACGAGAGATAGAGAGAGCCGGGAATGGTGGGTGGGCCAGCACGTGACTTGGCCCCCCTATGGTGGCCTTGTTGGCAGGGGAAAGAGTGGGCAACGTTCCGGTCACGTGACGGTGCCTCCCCTCGCCTCCTCTCCGTATTATTATTATCACACACCATCACCCATCTTTTTCCTCTTCTCTCCTCACTTATTAGCTGCTGCTAGCATCATGCAACCGTCTTTCTCCTCGACTTTTTCTCGGCGTTTGTTTTCTCCGTGGGGCTGCACAAAAAGCAGGCCGAGCAAAGCGGGCTCGGGGCCGACCTCCTTGTGGCCTGGCCATGCGACCTCTGCCGACTTCCATGTGCCCGTGGTCTCCGGCCGCCCGTATATTGTGCCGCGTTTGGTTGGCCTGCTGCTCTACGCCTGCCCTGCTCGTACTAAACAACCATGTTCCGTGTGTCCACAAAGTCGTAGCTACATGCAGTTCTTTACGGTTACACGGACAGTATATATGTTGGTTATTACTACTGAAACATGCATGGGCTGGATTTAATTGAGCTTGTACAATCTTAAACTAAATTAATTTCAAGGCCAATGCTAGTGCAACGTAATGGATCAATCCCCAGCGGAAAATTGATAGGATATTAATAACTCTACTTAAACAGGAAGGGCTGTAAGAAAAATGACACCTAGCTAAGGCCATAAGTGACTTTGGTGATTGAATGAAAATATATGATCTATTGGACTAATGTTGTGAGCTACAGTAGTATGCAAGGTTCTTGTCCTATGGATGTAATGATGTATTTGAACAAAGCGATGGTGAAGATCAAGATCCTACAAGACAAGCAAGAAGTCCAAGACATCAAGCCTAGGGCAAAAAGATGGAAAAATGGGTCTTGTCTCATGATTTTAGATCTGCTTAAATTTATACAATATTAGTTCTAATTTCTAGAGATCTTAATTAGCTTTCCAACGAGTACAAGATCATCAAAATAGAAGTTGTTATGCCCAAAAATACTAATGCGTGTCATGTTGAAAACCGAGTAGGGGAAAATTTCGATGATCACACTAAAGCTTCGATGCTAGAACTCTTGTGACCACCGTATCTCTGGGACATCCATTCGTCCAACAACTACTTTTGGCCACCAAAATGCTCCGATTCTACTATTCCGAAGTGTCGTTACTCACTACAACTTTGTAACTGCTAGTCTATGTGGCGGTCTTGGGGGGTCACAGAAATATAGTTGGTCACAGAAATATAGTTCGATCGTAATGGCTATATTTGGGGATGGAGGTCCTATATACCCCATACCCTAGCCCATTCGATGTTGCTGGAGTGTGTTGAGGTTGTGAGAGCGTTGAGGCTCATCAATTAGTGCTCTAGCTACCAAAAGTGCTTAAGAAAATATTAGATGATTAGCATAGTGCTTGTTGACACCTAAAAGTGCCGTTGTTAGTATAGCCTTCACTAGGAGTATTCCAGGTATAGTGATTTTCATAGGGAATGTGAAGTGAACTAAGAAAGGATCAACGTCGTCCTATGATGCTACAAAGAGTTAAGAATAGTTGGGTAGAGAGAATTTCTACAACTTTGATATCTGGTAGGTTGAGGTACATATAAAGGCACAATACTTGCTCACGGAGGTGGTAGGTGAGATAGTAGGGGGCAAAACTCCTATCCAAAGCAGCTACCTGTTACTAGGGCCTTACCATTTTAATAACTTGCCTAAGAACACATGGTCGAATACGAGGACTAGACAAGGCTATCACCACCTGCTAGCTACCACAAACAATTCGTGCAATAAATGGTATATTCTGGTAAGTTATAGCCTAAACACAACATATACGCATGATTGATTCGGAGCATTTCTTCAAAATTTGTAAATGTATCATCGGTTTCAGGCTTGATGGCCTGTTCGGGAGATGTGGAAGGTGGAGTTTTCCTTCCTCTTCCTTGGGATGGTTTCCTCTTCCTCTTTATGGGCTTAGTCATATAGGTTAGTGGAAGGTGGAGTTTTTATTTCTTGCTTAAAGCTTGACCTCCATTAGAAGACGAGCAACGTGCTGAACAGGAAAGAAGGATAAATTGAATTTTGACCACTCTCCTACACTTTCTACATATCGAGTATACTAGTGTTTGGTTATCCCCGTCAAAGAGAATGAAAGTAACTTTCACTTTAAGGTATCTCGTGTCTTGCTTTGAATGTGAAAGCATGAACACAATTGCTCGAAATCACGCAGATATTTTTTTATTATATGAACTTCAACTTGTAAGAAGTTCTATCTCCTTACAAATTAGAGTTTTAGAATTAATTCAGCAAAATATGGTAACCATTTACGTTGTAAATATGGGAGAGTAAAAAAATCCTTTTATTTGTGCTGAAGCATATATAGATTAATTCTACGATTTAGTTAAAGCTAAAAACGTTAGTCTGGTCAAATGTCAGAAATTTTTATTCATGGTGTATGGCTTTTTCTAACACAAATCTCATGGCATATCAAATGCTACCAACGAGTAGGCCACGCGCGTATGCGGCCACCTTGAGTAGGACGCATGGTGACGCAGTCCAAGGGGAAGAGGTTACAGTAGCAGAAGAGGCAACAAAGGGACAAGAGGGAGCATCTGAGTGGAGGTCGGACCTTCCTATAGGCCACAGGTTTCTTTTTGGCAGAGTTTTGTACAACTTATTCTGATTATGTGAAGTGATAATCTATTAAGACTTTTGAGAGTTTATACAAAAGAATCAAATGTAAAGTGGCTCTCAGAAACGAACTACGAGACTGGAGTTAAAAAGACATTGCTTCAGCCAAGAGACATACAAGCCATCCACAACCACGCGTCAGCCCATACATTGACGCCCTCGCTGTAGCCCACAACAAATGCGGAGCAATAGCCAGGACCAGGCGTAAGGGGCAGTCCGAAGCGGCGGGGTACAAGAATCTCAACGAGGATTTGCGAGCGCTAAAGTTCATATATGGCTCGGTTTCTCCTGCTGATCTTGTTTTATCGAGAGAGAAGAGATGGGCTCCACTTCCAGCATAGCACAAGCTCATCTTCATTCCAATGCAAACCACCCAGTCGTACTATAACTATATACAACATCAGCAAAACTACATCTGAGGCTTCCCTAGTGGCCTCCGTCCGCTAGACCCATTCCATCGTCCGCACCTTTACCTCCACAGGACCTTGCAACCGACTCGAAAAGCTTCTCTATCTCTGGAGCACAGTGTGTAAAGGATCGAGTCCAGAAGTTGTAGCGTGGGTTCTGCAGAAACACACTCCTTTTTTATTCAAGTTACTTATGTTTATGCGTTCGAATAGTGAAAGTAGCATACCTTTATCAGCTCAATGAAAGTAATGAGTAATCCCCAAGGATGAGGCCGATTGACAATTAACCTTTCCAGAAGAACCCTTGTTATCTGCTCTTGGACAATTTCCTGTGTTTCAATAGAGTACTTCGTAAAAAAGAGATTCCATGGATGCAAATGACGTTGAAAAATTCAATTGAAAAGGAGCGAAGGTTCTGGGGGCTTAAATACCTGGGTTGCCTCGGCAAACAAGTACAGGATGATGAAGGAAAAGTAATGGGTATGGCTATTTGGATAGCGAAGCTGGTTAGCAATCGCATTGAGAATAAGGTAGCGACCTTCTGTGTCCATAGTCATTACAAGATTTCTGAACATCTCAGTAGCTGTTTCAATTTGGAATATATCCATTTGACTTTGGTTAATTTGTGCTGGTGCTGATGCATTCACCTTGTTTTGCTGCAACTGTTGCACAGCCTGCATTTATAAATTCTACCACTTTATAGTCTTGAAATATGCTTAAGTGGCACTCAAATTGATGAAACAAAATACTGTCTGGAATCGTAAGTGTATTTTGCACGGGAAAAGTCAAATTTTATAAACTTATTATACCAACAGATATTCAAATTACATACAGAAAATAATGGTCAAAATTTATTTCATGACTTTTTCCTGGTCAAAATATGCTTATCATTTTGGGATGGAGGGAGAAATACAATTTTGGCATGTCATAACACAAAATGTAGATGGACAGATTATTTTTAGTCAAAATAGAGAAAATTCAGATATGAACCAAAAAAATAACAGGAAGAAATTAACCATAATGAGTTAATGACTGCTAAATTAACTAATCATTGCACTTGCACTTTGACAAGAAATACAGAAAAATGGAAATATGTGCATACTTTGTATAATACCAAGAGTGACATGATAGATAAAATAGTAAAATTCAATTTGTTTGCTTTGCTTGTAGGATAATAAAGACTGGAAAAAAGTAACTATTGCCTACAACAAAATATATTATAAGAAAACAAAGGCTTTCACAGCTGACCTGCATGCCAACGTAAAGGACAAGTGAATTAACTAGAGGGACATTGTAACGAGTCCCAGCAATGTTTGCTTCATTTTGGGTTAACAACAACTTCTGCTTTAGATCAGTTAAAAAGAGGGAACCTTCTGGTCTCTGCACAGATGCAAATCAGAACATAATGTTATCTCCTCCATCCTTTTAATTAGAAAAACAAACAAACCTTCTGATGAATGCTGATCAGTTTAGGGAAGGCTTCTAGCACTATCCATTAAAGTTAGATACTTTGAAGGTGTCTTTATCAGCCTTGCACCGGTGAGATATAGAAGCATGATAAGCACATATAAAACATAAAAGTACAGATTGTTGCCATTCACCTTTAGGTATTCATCAATCTGAGTCTTCATTTGCTTTGCCTTCAAAGCACCATCCACATCAGTCATAATTCGAGGAACTATCGAAATTTCCGCTAGCAGATCAATCTGTTACACAAAAGAATTGGATTGATCAGACACATAAGCATATGATTAGAGGAATGGAAGCACAAAATCTTCACAAGTGGCAAATACCTTTAGGTTAGGAGTGGACGGATCTGGAAGTCTCATATTACGTGGGAAAGCACTAAGAATAACATTACGCATTTGAATGCAGCTTGGGGGAATCACATCACAGAAACTGAAGTGGTAGTCACAAAGAAATTCAGGGAAGTCATGCAATAGCACAAGTAGCACTTTTAATGTTCCTTTGTACAAAAGGAGAATCTGCAAAAGAACAAAGAAAATCAGACTGCAACAAATAATAGTCAGACATAAATATATATGTAACTAAAAGGTCCTAACTAAAAATGCAGGAACAAAACTTACAGGTTGTCCCAATTCAGCATTTCTTAGGTATGGCTCCATGAATTTGAACAAATCAACGAGCAACCTCTGGAAAAATGGCCAGCCTTTTTGCAAATTGCACATCAATAACTTTGGCATGAAGCATCGGTGGCTCACCAATTCAAGCCAGGCAAAACTACATGGAAAATGTAATTAGTTAACAAGCAATAAAACAGTATAGTGATGTATCATGCAACCATGTAATTTCTTCAAAAATTAATTGGCATTTCTCCAAGACCAGAGTACAAAGAAACAGATGTTGAAGTGATATTACACCTTTTTTTCAAAAAAAAATGACATTCGGCATTGGAAAATATCAGTGCCAATGAAACATGCAATGAATTTGTTCAACAAAAAGGTAAGTATTGAACATCAAAGCAAGTAGGAAGTCAAAGATTTCAGGAAATTGCCAAGTGGAATCAAAACAATATACAAAATTACAAACCTCCAAGCAGGAACTCTCAAGGGTTGCAGAATATGAAGTACATTTGCAAATGTACTCAAAACCTGGAAAACATGTGTCAGATACCAGATAAGTAACCAAAAAAGTTTTGGATATGTCAAACTGCTTTAACATATATAAAATTAGGACATGTATGTCAGTACATGCCAATTTAACATGTGTACCTGAAAATTAGCGCCATCAAGGTGAAAGTCAGAAGAAGTAAGCTCACTTAACCAATTTATAAACAAACGGAAATACGGCCGAGGATTGAAAGAAAGTTTCTTTTCGTCAGCATCTTTCTGAATGATCCTAGCTGTCACAGAGAAAATCTGCACACAACAATTAAAAGGGCCTTTTAAGTAAGTACCAAACATATATCCTCAGAGCATTCTGAATTCAGGTAACCACTGACCTTATGAAGAAGACTGCCTTTATTTTGTCCCAAATCCACTGACTGCAGAAAGAAGACAAATTAAATATTGAAAGGAAGTACTACTAGCAACAAAATTATGTTTTCCATATCAAATTTACCCTTCCCCAGCGATTAAAATAACTTTTGCTGTAAAATCAACCATAAAATATGTTATGTGCAATTATTTAGTAAATAAAATAACTCAAAACAGAAATGAACAGATTTCTACTCTAATGCAATATGTTTGAAGAAAAAGTTCGGGAACAGCACTGGTTAATGTTTTATGCTGACATAGGTTTATAGTCATTTAATCTACAAAGCGATTACAAATTGTAACTAAAACTACAACCTCCTATTCAAGGAACACAGTTAAGTACAGAGGAAGGGATGTTCTATGACCCCACAACCAGACTTGAATAGTTCACAATCCAGTTTCTCCAAACAAGTCAAGATTAAACATGAAATCCAGCAGGCAAGGTTCGAATCCCCACGGAAACAAATTTCTGGGTTCGGATTAAAAAACAAAAAAAAAAGGTAGGTGGCTCCCCTGCGACAGTTCAAAAAAAGATTAAACATGCAATTTTGTGGAGTATTTCCAAAAGAAAAAGGAATTCATACGAGATTTTTTCCCATACATCCACACTTCATATGAAAAAAATTTGAGCTCACATGTGAGTATGTGACATTTTGACTGTTAAAAGAATATTTTTAGCAGTGGCCCATTTTACTGTTTTTTACAGTTCACACCAACAGTTCAACTGTTCAAAAAATTATTAATTTTTCTTTTGCGATAAAAATATTATTAAGTTTAGCATGCTGCATAGCAAGGCCCAACAAATCAAACAGAATGTTCAAGCTGACTGCTGACTGGACCCTAATAGTGAACTCGACATATATGCAGATGAAATTGTATAGACCATAACTGTGAGCTTCATTTAAGCCTCCTAAAAGGAAATGAAAGGCCCTAGCCCTCAACAGGTTCCCAGGACTCTCAGGAAAACACACACATAAACAGTAGTTGGTGCTGACAAATGGTTGCAGGTTTGTGCTGATTTTTCTTGATTATATAGACAGCCGAGAGCTACAAATAAAGGCTGAGAATATCTCCTGTTTAATGCAAAATTAACTACTATAATCTTCCTACTAATCCCATTAACCTATGCTAAATTTTAGCTACTACTAAAGACTATGCACCTAGAAACAGGATTATTTGCAACAGGAAATATCATGCACATGAAGCCTCATTTGCCTATAATCGAGGATAACCTGTGCACAGAAACATACACTCCAAAAGTTACGAGCACACAAATTGACAAATAGAATAGAGTTGAATATACCTTGATAACTGAAGTCACAAGTTTTGAATATGAATCAATTGAAAAATAAGAAATCTGATGTTGCTGGGATGACTGCAGAGATAGCCCGCTAGGAGCAATAGCTTGCTCAGGCACAGAGTGTGCGATAGCAAGTTCCTGGACAATTTTACAACATCAGAACACAAGTATCATGTGGATCAGTAAAATATAGAACAAGAGTAAAAGAATTACCGTGAGACTAAAGAAAAAACGGTCAGTCAAATCATCTCCCTTCAGCAAGCCATTCTGTTGCAACTGCACAATGTGATGACTATATACTGAATCACTGGTAGTGGGATGGTCACATATTTGACACCATTCAGAAAACAAGACCGCAACCTGTGCACCAATGAATTAGCTTATTAGCTCTCCAGTATAGCAGAAGAATTAGGTTTGATGGAGAGTACTGCAGGGAGTATCCTAAGTATATGTCAGGCAACCAGAACTAGAATTATTACATCGAACAACACAACATCAAAACGATTCTGAAGGATATATCACCAACATATTTATGGTATTTACCATCTTTGATTACAAACAGTAGCAGTAATACACAATGAACTATTAAAAATTTTATGCACTTGAAAAATACCACAAAGGCTCACTAAACTACATTACGGATTCAGTGTATTCTTGCAACACCATTAATAAAGGCAAGACACTTATTGATGCGACATCATAAACAAAGTCTTAGGAAAAATGAATTTTTGCCTGATTTTCAAAGAAAAGATAGTTAAATGTGTTTTACAAACCTTGTCCTGAAAATCAGCAGCATTAGCGAAAGCAATGCCATCAGCATTATCTTCTTCATTATTCATCAAAGGTTGACCAGATACAACCTGTATTCAGGAGCAATTTACCAAAGTCAGAAAGGGCATACATTCTATGGACATCAGTAACCATTAATCAATACTCAGACCTTTTTATCTCTTGATTGAATAACCTTTTCATCCTTTGAAGCAGCGTAATTAGTACTGCTGTTCAAGGTACTCCTTGCAAGTTCAACCAATTGCTGCAATGAATCAGGTGACCCAGGCCTGATTGCAAGCTGTAACACAGCAAACATTACCATTACTCGCAAGTCAACTAGGAGACGAGGGAAACATAAAATATACACTCCAAATACCTTCGATAAGGCCTCAACAACATTAGAAAGATCAGAGACGCTTCTGGATTCTTGGGGAACCAATGTCTTGATGAGTGATATAGCAAATTCTGTAGCCGTTTCTGAGAACAAGCAATGATCAGGAAGTTAAAAAGTATTCAGTAGCATATACATTGGGTATAATGCGTTTATGTATTCAGCCTACTGTCGCTCGTTTCTCGGGGTGGTGGAAGAGATCAGTTGCAGCTGTCCCCAAAGAAGTGCGTAAAGGGCTCAATTCCTTGATAATTTTGGTGGCATCGGATGATGGATAAGTATTGTGTTGGCTGTGGGGCTGCTGCAGTACGCAGCACATGTTTCTCTGTGTGTCAAGGACAGCGTCTTTGATCGTAGGACAGCAGTTAGCATCTGCTTTTAGGACAGCATCTAGGACAGCATCTAGGACATCTAGGACAGCATCTTAGTGTCAGCTTAGACTAGCATCTTAGACTAGCATCTTGGCATATGCCTGGCTGCCTAGCAGCCCTATAAATATGTATCCCCAACCCCTCAGGTTGGCATCGCATTGTGTGAGAAATAAACCCAGAAAATTGCCCCAACTCCGAGTTCTGCAAGTGTGATCCTCTCGATGAGAGTAAGGATCCTGCTCACACCTAGAGCAAGGATCCAGAGACTTGACAAGTGGTATCAGAGCCGTACTATCCTGTAGCCTGAGCATTTCCTGCGCAATCCCTTCTCCAATCGAGCTCCCTGCCTCGCAGCAGCCCCAGCAGCCAGCAGCAGCTGTTTTGGCAGCCTCTGCCCCTCGTGCAGCAGCGCGCCATGACCACTGGAGGGCAGTCTCAGGCTCTCAACACTCGGCCGCTTCCAGCGCGCGGCGTTGGCAGGAGGCCGACCTCGCCGCGGCAGAGGAGCGCAGGCGAGCAGCGGCAGCAACCGCTGCAGCAGCAGCGAGGGCGTCGAGGCTGGCCCAAGCGGAGGTGGAGGCAGCAGCAGCTGCGGATGCAGCGCGTGCAGCCGCAGAGCAGGTTGAGGACCTGCGCGGCAGTCACAGCAGCTCCGTCTCTGCTGATGACAGCGCCGACCCGGACCTTGAGCAGCTGGAGAGGCAGGCAGGGCGAGGGCGAGGGCGAGCGGCGCAGTGGGCAGCTGCGCACGCCCATGAGCCCGGCGACGCTCCTGGAGGAGGCGCGCACGGCGACGGCGGCGCTCCGAGTGCAAGGAACCGCGACCCCAACCACGCGGCCCGCGAAGAGCGGGCACTAGAGGCCATACGTCTGCGGGAGGCTGCTGCGCGGCTGGACGCCGAATTGGACCGCGAGCAGGACTTCCCCGAGCGGGACGAGAGTGCTGCACGCCGAGCCAACGCTTGGCTCGAGCGCCAGGAGCAGCGTGCACACGGCCGTGTCGGACACGAGGGCAACTGGCACGGCGGTGGACGGGTCGAGGAAGAGCACGGCCATCGTAGGCAGCGTGGCTCTCTCTCCCCGGACCGGTACCGTGGCTACCACGGGTACCAGGCTGTTGCCAGGGACGTTGGCCCCGGTGGTGGGTGGCCTACCCTCACCAAGACCAACTATGTTGAGTGGGCTGCGGTGATGAAGGTGAGACTTCAAGAGCTGCACATGTGGGAGGCAGTCCGGTACGGCGACGTCGACTACGACCAGGATCGACGGGCACTGAATGCCCTCATCGCTGCAGTCCCGTCCGAGATGCAGTTCTCGCTTACCAGCAAGCGGACTGCCAAGGAGGCTTGGGACGCTATTACTGTAGCACGCATCCGCAGCGACCGCGCCCCCGCAAGTCCACATTGCAGGCACTTCGCAAGGAGTGGGAGAACTTGGCCTTCAAGCCAGGTGAGGACGTCGATGATTTTGCTCTCCGTCTCAACACTCTGTTGCAGAAGTTGGTGCAGTTTGGCGATGACACTTACAGCGAGGAGAGAGCTGTCGAGAAGCTCTTCCGCTGCATCCCCGAGAAGTACAGGCAGATGGCTCGCTCAATCGAGTCCCTGCTAGACCTCTCCACGATGTCGATCGAAGAGGCGATAGGTCGCCTCAAGGTCGTCGACGGGTGATGAGCCACAACCCTTCTCGGGGCCTGCCACCGTTGGTGGGAAGCTCCTTCTCACCCGGGAGCAGTGGGCTGCCGGCCAAGGTGACAAGAAGAAGTGGGAGCCTTCTTCCGCAACAGCCGGTCGCAAGCGTGGCAAGCGCGGCAAGCCACGCAAAGGCGCCCAGGCCGGAGCGAAAGGGCGTGCCGAGGGCGGCACCCGCGGAGGTGCCCAGGGCGACATCGCCGAGAAGCCCAAGCCGGCACAAGATGACGCCTGCCATAACTGTGGCCGTGCTGGCCATTGGGCCAGGGACTGCAGACAGCCACGACGCGCCCAGGCCCACGTCGCGCAGGCAGAGGAGGAGCAACAAGCTCTGTTCATGGCACCTGCGAGCACCGAGCTACCTCCAGCAGCACCGGCTGCAGCGGCTCTTCTCCACCTCGACGAGCCCAAGGCACATGTCCTCCTCACCAGCGGGTCCGGCAGCGGCAGCAAGATCGATGGGTGGTGCCTCGACACCGGCGCCACCCACCACATGACAGGCCGGCGGGAGTTCTTCTCCGAGCTCGACTCCGACGTTCGAGGCTCTGTCAAGTTCGGGGACGCCTCCGCCGTGGAGATCAAGGGCGCCGGCTCCGTCATCTTCGTCGCCAAGAACGGCGAGCACCGGCTGCTCACCGGCGTCTACTACATCCCCGCGCTGAGGAACTCCATCATCAGCTTGGGACAGCTGGATGAGAACGACTCGCGCGTGGAGATCCAGGACGGCGTGCTTCGCATTTGGGATCCCCGTCACCAACTTCCCGCCAAGGTGAACAGGGGGAGCAACCGCCTCTATGTTCTTCACGTACAGGTGGCGCAACCCTTTTGTCTTGCAGCTCGGCGAGATGATGAGGCCTGGCGGTGCACGAGCGCTTTGGGCACCTCAATTTCGAGGCCCTGAAGCAGCTCGGCAACAAGGAGATGGTGCAGGGCATGCCATGCGTCGACCACGTGGAGCAGTTCTGCGACACCTGCGTCCTCACCAAGCAGCGACGGCTGTTTTTTCCTCGCCAAGCAAGCTTCCGCGCCAAGGAGAAGCTGGAGCTCATGCACGGCGACCTTTGTGGCCCCGTGACACCGGCTACACCTGGAGGACGACGCTACTTCCTCCTCCTCGTCGGCGACGTGTCCCGTTACATGTGGGCTGTCCTCCTCGACACCAAGGGGGCAGCCGCGGACGCCATCAAGCACCAGCAAGCTGTTGCGGAGGAGTGCGGCCGCAAGCTTCGGGTGCTGCGCACGGATAACTGCGGCGAGTTCACGGCGGCTGAGTTCGCGACGTACTGCGCCGATGAGGGGATCAAGCGCCACTTCACCGTGCCGTACACCCCGCAGCAGAACGGCGTCGTCGAGCGCCGCAAACAGACAGTGGTCGCCACCGCCCGCGCCCTCCTCAAGCAGAGAGGGATGCCGGCGATCTACTGGGGGGGAGGCGGTGATGACGGTCGTCCATCTCCTCAACAGCTCGCCCACCAAGGCGCTTGATGGCAAGACGCCGTACGAGGCCTAGCACGGGCGCAAGCCGGTGGTGAGCCACCTCCGCGTCTTCGGTTGTCTGGCGTTCGCCAAGGAGCTCACTCACGTCGGCAAGCTCGACGACCGGAGCACTCCAGGTGTGTTCATCGGCTACGCGGAGGGCGCCAAGGCCTACCGCATCCTCGACCCTGCGACACAGCGCGTCCGCATCTCCCAGGACGTCATGTTCGACGAAGGGCGAGGCTGGACCTGGGACAAGGCGGTGGACGACGGCTCGTCTTCGACCCTTAGGGACTTCGTCGTCCACTACGTCCACCTAGAGGGAGCCGGGGGAGCTAGCAGCTCATCTTCACCGAGCTCGTCCTCCTCAGCAACCGGCTCACCATCAGCTTCGGCGAGCCCTCCACCGCCTTCGCCACCAGCGAGTCCACCACCACCGACTACGCCACGCACTCCTGCACCGGCTCCCCACTCTCCTGCACCGGCACCGGCATCTCCAAGATCGGCACCAGCAGCTTTGGCCCGTCAGCGTTCGGTGGAGTTCGCCACTCCGCTGTCTGACGATGAGGACCGCGTCGACGCCTACCACGACGAACCTCTACGCTACCGCACCATGGACAACATCCTCGGCAACCAGCCTATCCCTAGGTTGGCGGTACACGACTTCGAGGCGGAGCTGCACCTGGCACATAAGGACGGTGAGCCTCGATCCTTCGCTGAGGCAGAGGGAGATGCAGCATGACGTGTCGCGATGCAGCGGGAGATGGACGCGGTCGAGCAGAACCGCACTTGGGAGCTCGCTGACCTCCCTCGTGGTCACCGCGCGATCACCCTTAAGTGGGTGTTCAAGCTGAAGAGGGATGAAGCCGGTGCCATCGTCAAGCACAAGGCTCGCTTGGTGGCACGAGGCTTCGTGCAGCAGAAGGGGGTCGACTTCGACGACGCCTTCGCCCCCGTGGCACGGATGGAGTCCGTGCGACTCCTCCTTGCGCTAGCTGCCCAGGAGGGCTGGCGTGTCCATCACATGGATGTCAAGTCGTCGTTCCTTAACGGCGACTTGAAGGAGGAGGTCTACGTACATCAGCCGCCGGGATTCGCAATTCCCGGCAAGGAGAGCAAGGTGCTTCGCCTGCGCAAGGCCCCCTACGGCTTGCGGCAGGCACCGAGGGCATGGAATGCCAAGCTGGATTCCACGCTGAAGGGGATACCGGCAGGGCAGTGGAGGAAAGGCCCTGCTGGTAGGTGTCTACGTCGACGATCTTGTGATCACCGGTACCAAGGAGGTGGAGATCGATGCGTTCAAGGAGAAGATGAGGGCGACTTTCCAGATGAGCGACTTGGGCCCTCTCTCCTTCTACCTGGGGATCGAGGTCCACCAGGACAGCTCCGGCGCCTCTCTTCGCCAGACTGCCTACGCCAAGCGCATTGTGGAGCTTGGCGGTCTCACCGGCTGCAACCCAGCCCACACTCCTACGGAGGAGAGGCTGAGGCTGAGCCGGGAGAGTATGGAGGTGGTGGACGCGACGCAGTACCGGCGCATTGTGGGCAGCCTTCGCTACCTTGTCCACACGCGACCGGACTTGGCGTTCGCCGTCGGCTACGTCAGTCGGTTCATGTAGCGACCGACGACGGAGCACCAGCAGGCCGTGAAGAGGATCCTCCGCTACGTCGTGGGCACCTCCGACAACGGCTTGCACTACCCGAGGTGCCCCGGCGCCGCACATTTCATCGGGTACAGCGACAGCGACCACGCTGGCGACATCGACACGAGCAAGAGCACCAGCGGGACGCTGTTCTTCCTTGGCAAGTGTCCGATCAGCTGGCAGTCAGCCAAGCAGCAGGTGGTGGCTCTGTCCAGCTGCGAGGCAGAGTACATCGCAGCCACTACCGCTGCTACTCAGGCTTTGTGGCTGGCTCGGCTGCTTGGCGATCTCCTTGGCAAAGACGCAGAGGCAGTGGAGCTCAGGGTGGACAGCAAGTCCGCCTTGGCCTTGGCAAAGAATTCAGCCTTCCATGAGCGCAGCAAGCACATCCGGATGAGGTACCACTTCATCAGGAGCTGCCTGGAGGAAGGGAGTGTCCGGGCCAACTACATCAACACCCAAGACCAGCTCGCCGACTTCCTGACCAAGTCCCTTGGGCGAGTCAAGTTTCAGGAACTTCGCGCCAGGATCGGGATAGCTCAGATACCTCACAAGGAGCCACACAAGACTTAGGGGGAGAGTGATGGATAAGTCTGTGTGTTGGCTGCGTGCTGGCTGGTCTGTGTAGGACTGCAGCACATGGTCCTGTGTCCTTTGTAACCAGCATCCTTGACTGCTTTTAGGACAGCAGTTAGCATCTTAGGATAAGCATCTTAGGAGCATCTCAGGACAGCATCTTGACTAGCATCTAGGACAGCATCTTAGACTAGCATCTTAGCATATGCTTGGCTGGTTAGCAGCCTATAAATTTGTATCCCCAACCCCTCAGGTTGGCATAGCATTGTGTGAGAAATAAACCCAGACAATTGCCTCAACTCTGAGTTCTCTGTGTGCTATCCTCTCGATAAGAGTAAGGATCCTACTCACACCTAGAGCAAGGATCTAGAGACTGACAGACTACACCCCTCTTAACTAATTTCATGGGCACCCTAAAAAAGACAAATAAGAGAGAAATAAAAGTGCCAAGCTACTGAGAGCTCACCTAAACAAGTCTAGTCTACACTAGTGAGCAAAAGAACACTAACTACAAGCTACACTACCACAAGAACAACTAAACTTAGTGCTAAAGGTGTTGATGGTCTTGTGTGACATCAACTTGGGAGTTACCCTTTTTGTGGAAATTGGAAATTGATGACAAAAGGGGAGAAGATGGACACACGGATATCATGAAGAGCATGATTAGAGAATAAAAGGGGATCGAGTTTTTGGGAAGCACACAAGTAGGGAGAGAGGAGGAGGGGGGGTGGGGTCATGAACCTTTGTTTGTTGCATTTGAGATGTGCATACATATGTATGCTCGCGTGAAATGGTTGCTAGAAAGAATTGATTGATGACTTGTCTCTAAGTGGTATCAAGAGCTTAGTTTGTTGTTTCAAGTAGTAGCTAGAACCATTTGTTTTTAATGTTGATCTCACGCGGTCTAGACTCTAGAGTTTGTGCTTACCTAGCTAACTATGGTGCTAAGGATGAAGATTTCATGTGGTCAAGCTACAAAGGTATATTTCTATCTCAAAAACATTAGCAGCACTTAGTAGTGCCAATTCTCCCACAACTTCCTTCTAGCATATTGTGAAAACTTAAACCAAACCATTTTAGCACATATGTAGGGGGAGTTAACTCTACCAAGTAGGATTTTGTGAAACTTATCCAATTCTCTTCAAGTGGTCTTCTTGCTTGGGTAGGTAACACAAAGTCAAAAACAAGTTAGGAATTTACACTTGTGTCAAGTGTTAGCTTGGAATTTCAACTAATTCCGTATCTTTGTTAAGGTTTTCATCAACCAAAAAGCAGGAGATTGAAAGTCCTAGTTTGGATTTGGTAATTGAGTGATAACTAGTGGACTAATGCTTTTAATGGAGATGATTGAGCTAGGTCCACATGAAGGAATTGAGCACGGCAAGACGATGGTGGAGATGATGCTCATCAACCTTGGAAAGAAGAGGAGATGGGAGTTAGGAGCAAGCCTGAAGGAAATAGGTATATCAATAGGGCTTTGCTTTTGCCAGCCAAGGTCCAATAGAGTGCACGGTCAGGTTTAGGATAAATAGTCGTACTATTAAGAGGAGATTTCTAAAGCAAATATGGTTGGTTATCTAATGCCACTAGGTTTAAACTAACTTTGCATACGCATTATACCTATTGGTGTGGTGAGAATGCAAAGAGAAAATGTTTTCCCCCAGCTAACCCTCTACTTTGACTAGGTGACCAGATTTATCTGGTGGTGCCTTGAGTCTCAGCACCTGAGGGAGTGACGTTGCTGACGTGGGAGAATTAAAATGCCTATGCTTTATTCCCAGCACAGCATCCTCAACCACAGCTCCTCCGCCCTCACTCTCGAGTACCTCAACATTATCACAAAGGGCTACCACCTTGCATGAGGACTCATCGGCTTCTTCTCTATCACTGTCTACAGTGATGTTAGAGTAAATAGATTAACATGAATAGTACCACATTGCCTACCCACGTGGGGTGTTAGTCCTATTGTACTCTATATAATCAGCCCATAAGGCCCAATGCAATACAACGAGTATTCTGTTAGAGTGAATGATTTTCATTATTGGGCTAACCCTAGGGAGGGTAGCTATATAGACATACATGGGCCTCATGGTCCTAAACCTCATATACTCCAACACCCCCCC
>JALGXP010000690.1:0-25175 GCA_023333625.1 Bothriochloa decipiens
TGCAATGCTCTAACATCATTATTTATAGATCTAATATACATACTACTCACAGATCTACCCAGAGTCAACTAAAAACTAAACAACTCTAGTGCACATTATATTTTACTAATGCATAGCAACAGACTTGTAATGTATGAGAAACTTACCTAAAAACCGAGGTCTCAAACTGGCAGGGCTTCGCCGTTACTTCCTTCTCCTCCCTCCTCTCTTCTCCCTTTTTTTCTGAAAATTTTAGTGAATATAATGAAAATCTGAAGGGGGGCTGGGTATATATAGGTGGCGGCCAAAAAACGCTCACTGTGTGGGCGTTTTTTGGCGGCCAGGGGGCCGCCTGCAAAACAGCGCGGCCGGCCTGGCCTGTTTTGCAGGCGGCCCCCTGGGGAGGAAAAAACGCCCACTGTGTGGGCGTTTTTTTACTGCTCGGGGCCCGCCGGCAAAACAGGCCGGCCATTTTGCAGGCGGCCCCCTGGCCGCAGAAAAACGCCCACACAGTGGGCGTTTTTTGGCCGGCAGAGGGCCGCCCGCAAACGCCGGCACCGGCGCCGGCCCGACGTTTTGCCACGTCACAAAAAACGCCCAGACAGTGGGCGTTTTTTAAAAAACGCCCAGATAGTGGGCGTTTTTTCACTGTGGACGACTACTTCTGTCATTATTTGAAACCGCAGACTATTTTTATAAATTTCTTTTTAAAAAAAATTAAAAATAAAAAAAATTCCACCACCACCACCGAGCTAGCTAGCGAGCCCGCCGGCTCGCCTGGGCGCTGCCCATGTGACGTACGGTGGTCCGGCGAGAGCTACTAGCCCTACTACGCTTCGCGCGCGCGCTGTAAGCAAAGAGCGTAATTATTGGCTGCACTGCCCCGAAAACAACTTCTTTCCCATCCGGAATCATTGAGCTAGCTAGCTAGCTAGCGATGCTGCGCTGCAAATATCTCTGACGCGCGCGCATGCAGCGGCAAAAACGTGAAGGTCAGCGTCTCAAAAGAGAAAAATGAGTACTCCTACGCAGTTAGTGTGTGACGCAGGTGAGACGACAAGAATCATCGTACATTGTTTGGCGTTGCTGCGGCTCGCTTCATTCCCTTAGTGTTGAATTAGTTACGCGTTACATCATCACAGAGTGCAATAATAAGCAGGTAAAAATTAAAAAGAAAATTTTTGTTAGGCGTTGGTGCCGCTCGGCGCGTGCAATGCGTGATGGGTGATGCGCCGGCTGGGCAGCGGGGTTGGATGCACGTCGGCAGGGCGGAGGTATGGCGCGCTGCCCGGGCGCAAACCGACACGTGGCAGGGGCCCTGCGAAAGCAACCGCCACGTGATGCCGGTGTCAGAGGCCCGAAAGAGACGCGCTTCCCTCTTCGCGTCCCCATCCCTCATCAAAACCCACAAGCCTGCCCTGCCTGTGTACGAGTTTGCCGCTGCGGCGACGCACGCTACCTCGCGGCCCGCCCTCCTTCCCTTGCGAAGTTTCCAACCGACACCTCGATCCCTTCGCATGCTGATGCTGTTGGGCTGGCACCGCGGAGGACCCGACCCCGCGCGGGCCGCTCGATTGGAGCCCGACGATGAAGCAACAGCGGCATGTATCACGGCCGCCCACCCTCTCTAGCTCCCCGCGCGCGGCGCCGTGTCAGTGTCAGTTTCCCGTGCAGCGCAGCGCAGCGCAGCGCAGCGCAGCGCAGCGCAGCGCAGGGAACGAAGGGCGCGCCATGCCAGCCGCCAGCGGATTAGATTACTTAACCTGAGCCATGCTTCGCTGGCGCCGGGGAGCTGGTTGGCCGGGGGATCAGTTAACTAATCCATCGGGCTCGGGTGGCGGTGTCCGGGCGTCACGTGGGCGGGGGACGGAACTGCGTAAGCACGGGTGGGCACGTGCCGCTGGGATTCCGGGGACCCCCACCCCACCCGCCCCGCGCCTCGGGATCCTCGTCGCCCTCACGTGATTCGATGCCGCACACCACGGCCCGCACGGTCCCGGTCCAGGCCACGCACTCGCCGCGCGGGCACGCATGCACGCAGCATGCCCCCTCCCTACACACACAGCGGCGGCTCTCACCCGCTCTTTGGCTGCGCTCGCTTGCTTCCCTTTGGCACCTCTTTGTGGTTGTTGTTATGTTATAATTATAATTATAATATGCCCGGCCGGCTGCTCGCGCCAGCATGGTTGTTTTTCTTTCCTTCACGGCGAAATTGTGTAATTAATCGGGTATAGGTTACCGAAAATAGCGGAGTTCCTTCCTTCCTTCCTTCCTTTAGGGCACAAGTCATAATAACGGAGCTGTTCCGCACTTGCAAGGGTGGCATCAGCAGACAGAGCAGTTGTTTCATGTATGTACAACAAAATAAATAGACGGTCTGCAGAGTCTACCATATATTATTGGTACGTAGTAAAGTATTGGCCTTTGTCTTACCATGAGCCCTAATTTAATTCCTGCAAGTACTACATACAGCTTCCTCCCTGTTTTTTTTTTTTAATAACATATATACCTGTAGGTGAAACTTCATTCACAGTCAGTACCATGCATGCATGTTGGAGTACCATGAATGCATGACGAGAGGTGTCAACTTTGTACACACGAACGGATGTCACAGAAGCAATAGTATGCCCAAGCACGAGCTCGGCCCGCATGTCAGCTGCCCCTACCTATATGAGTGGTGGGTGCAGGACGCAACGAGAAAGAGGAGGGGTGCATGCCATGCGTGGTCCTTGTAGTCGTACACGCACAATGCAAAGTGATTAAGTGAACGGAGGTGGTGGCATGCATCCACAGCTAGCAAAAGCCATCTACCGTGTCTCGTAAATTTCTCATATGTCCATGCGACCACCCTGCTCCACCTCCGGCCGCCACGTGGTCCTTCTTCATGTGGTCGCAAAATGGCAACCATCCCATCCATTATGAGCCTGCATCATCAATGGTCTCTTTTTTGTGCATGCAACGCGCGCGCGGCTTGGGATTCTAGTTAGTTTGCTCACATAGCTACCTACCTAGCCCTCGGCTCATCATACTGGACGAGAACATGTTTTCGGGAAATTGGTGGCGATACCAGGACGGACGAAAGGACAAACTCAGTTGTATCATTAACGATGACGACGGTCCTTGCGCTCGTACATGTTAGTTGAGAGAGAAGAGATCGATATCCGACATGTTGAGAGAGAAGGTTAATCTTTTTTTTTTCCCTTATAAATTCAATCAAACTCAAAACTATCTTACTATGAAAAAATAAGAAGCATACTGTTTCTTTTGGGAACCAAGAGAGTAGCACTCACGCATGGTAAGTACCACACAGTGGATCAAGACGTGGACGTGGTACGGAAGAACGGCCAAAGGGGCGTCCACGTCTCGGACCGGAGGCTGGGGGGCAGCGTGTGCAGGGGATATGATTGCCGTGGCGCCGGCTTTTCTGAGCGGCGAGTGCGTGACGACTGATGAGAGATGAGTCTCGGGAGTTTTCACCGTTTGCATGCAGCGCGCCCGCCAAAAGTGCGCCAAGCCAATCAGCCACAGCCCAGGGATTCTACAGAAGTGGCCCGCCGCGCACTAGTACGGATCACTGCACCGTGGGGCGGTATCTCTTGTCGCTTTTACGGCCGGGCCGGCGGTGAAAGAGAGGAAACAGCAAGGCACTGTTCATGTCTTGTACTAGTAGTACTCCTCCGCTGCGGCCCCATACATGTCGCCATGTGTGTGGACGGATAACGTGCGCACGCCATGCTCCTCTCTCACCCCCGCTCGTGAACGAATGAATTCATGACCTGGGAGGCAGCCGAGGGAGAAAGAGGGAAAGGATAGGATAGGAGGTGAGAGGAACGAGGTGAGCACGTCGTACTGCAAGGCCGGCAACGGTGAACTGGTGAAGAGTTAAGAAAAGGAAAGGAGAGAAAAGTAAACGCCAAGTGGTGGTGGGGGACTGGCGCTGGCAGGGCGCCCGCGCGAGCCCAGCAGAGCCCCGCCGAGCGAGGAGCAGGGTTCCCCATAGGCAGGCGCCGACACACCACGTTGCCTTGACGTCAACCTGCGCGGCCTTTCCTTTACCTGCGGTAACTACCACCGCTAGCAACCAGCCAATGCGATGCGCGCGATTCCTCCTCGCAGCAGAGCAGCGCCAGGCGGCCAGGCCCCACTCGACATATGGAGGTGGTGTCAGTGTGTCACACAAGTGAAAGTGACTCGTGTCCGGTCCCCTGTGTGTATATGTTGCAGTAACATTATCTTATCCTATCCGAACTCTCGGGCGTGAACGCCACTCCAGCGGCGACCTCCGTCCCCGCCCCCCCCCCCCACACACACACAAAAAAAAGCCAATTTCTTATCTCTATACTCGTCAGATCCGGAGCTGTCACTGACAAACGTTCCCTTGGCGTTGGCGATGCCTCGATCATGAGAAAGCTGTCCACTTGTCGAAAACCCAATAATACTCCACAGTTTCATTAAACCCAACTATAATTGACTTGTTATTATGATAAAACAATCATATATTGATTTGAGAAACGGAGACAACTAACTGGAGTACACGTACCTAGCGGTGCTAGCTAGCTAGCTACCTCTGGTTGCTCACTACTGCTCACTCTCTTTTCCTCTTTGGACGCACAGGAGGAAGCGTGCCGGATATAGCTAGCTAGGTTGGCTAGCTCAGCATTGCCTACCTACCTTTTGACCGGACCCAAGAGTGTCAGTGAAGCTAGCTGTGGTCAAGTCGAGACAGCTCACTTGCCGGCGCTCCCGCTAGCGCTAGCTGTGATCAGACCAATACTGCACACCCGGTCCTCTCCAGCACTGCGAATTATGCTGCCTGCTGATACAATATAACCGCGCGGGCAGCGCGCTTTAGGCATGTGATTTCGGTGTGATCGACGATCACACGGTGCGGTGTGGCCGGCACACCGTTTGTTTCTTCCTTGACGATCGGTCCAATATACATATATATTGAGCCAGCCCACGCACTCGGGATCATTAGTTTTCGCATGGTTTGACTACTAGATAGCTAGTTGATTATTATTCCATAAACATCTTTTAACTGGCTAGCTTGCTCCCCATGCACTACTACATACAGTGTTATTTGAGCTTGAGCTGTGGTTACAGAGAAATCAAAACTCACGTAGTACGTATATATCCATCCACATGTGGCTAGAGTAAGTAACTAGGTTAAAAGTTTAACATGGGCTCTTTAACTAACTTGCAGTTACTTTAATCGTGAGAAATCTCAGCAGATCCTGAGGCTGTTACTAGCTCGTGTAGTACTTTCCTCTTACTACATGACGCATGAGAGGCAGAGAGTGAAAGGGTGGGACTGCGAGCTAGTACTGGACAGCTTCGCATAAAACGACAGCTTCGCATCATTAGCTCATGTATCAATATTCCGAGTGTGTCAGACGCACCATGTGTCAACATGTCTCGTGTCGGGCTTTGCCGCAGTACTGGACGGCTGCTACGTGATGCACATAATGCGTGGAAGCTTTCTTTTCAACCTGCAGCAAGCTACTCTATAGCAAAAGCTGGCTCTACCCCACACCCCAGTTAATTGGCCGGCCAAACTCCTTGTTTGTTACAGAGAGTAGTAGTAACAATAATCAATGAGCCAGCTGATCAATTCACCGTACAACAAGGTACCACACACCCCGGCAGGGCTTCTGTCATCGTACGAACCGGCACCTTTGACGGATCGTTAACCGAAAGGCACCAGAACAGGTCGATCGAAATTTAGTACTACAGTACCTCGGTCGTTCCAAAATATATATATATATATATATACAATTCGTGTTTTAGATGAAATAAAATATTAACTTTTACGCCTATGTTATATATATAATAAGCTCTTGTTGTATCACTTTCTGTAAATCGTGAATCTATAATTTAACTTGAACTTTAACTCAAGTTGCTGCAAAATTTTATCCACATGTAAAGTGGAAACGGCAGTCACCTCCGTCGAATGGAGCTGCGCCATCCAGCAGGAAATTAACCAGTCTCGGTGGACGCGATGCGTGGCAGACTTTTCTCTGCCTGCTGCGTTCTGCGGCGAGCAGCATTGATTTCCGCCAGGATGCTTCGGCATCCACTTCCATGGACACACTTGCACAGGCTACAGCTCATCCAGTCACGTGGTCGTGTGCATGCATTGCGGTTAAAGTAACAGCAACGATTCTTTTCTTTCTTATAAAAAAAAAAATACTGACTGGGACAGTAGCTAGCTAACGGAATTATATGCCGAGGCCCAGTGGAGGGAGACGAGACGAGTGGTGGTGGGGGACGGATGCAGTGCATGGGACGACGGGGGGGGCACGTTGGGGCCTGCTGCCGTGCTGGGGCTGCAGCTTCGTCGCCCCTCACCTCTCTGCGCTCTAAATCTAATTCTATATGCCCTCCGTAATCGCACCTCCGTAATGCTATCTTATGCACAGCTTTTGTCAAACACACATGCACTATACTGCTGGAGCCACTCTCATCTCTCTCTCCTCCCATCCATCACCTCTATATTAATTACTTCGCAACAACCCCTTCCGCTGTTACTGGTGCTCAAAGCCCCCGGCGGGCCGAGAGCTCAGCACTATTTCTTCCCCCTCCTCACTCCTCTCCCCCTCTCATCACTCCACCCCACCCCCCCCTTCCTCCTCTCTCTCTCTCCTCACACTCACACACTCTCGTCACTCACTGAGACCATCTAGCAAGGCTACAGCTCTACTACTAGCTTCGTACTGTCTGTCACTTGCTCGTTTCAAGGAACTGCGCTGTGCCAATTCAGTACTCACGTCGTACGGTTAGCTCTTAGCTTGTTGGCGATGGCGTCGGAGTGGGAAATGGCCGCCATGGGGGTGGAGCTCGGCATGGGAATGGGGGGCACGTACCACCACCACCACCACCACCACAACGCCTCCAGCATCACCACCGCCGCGCCCATGAGCAGCCACCACCACGGCGCCGGCTACTCCACGGCGGCGCACCACCACCACCATTACTACGGGATGCCGCCCATGGGCGGCGACGCCATGCGCGTCGACGACCTCTCCACCGGCGCCGGCGCCCACGACTTCTTCCCCACCGCCGCGGCGGCGGCCGCGGCCACTGACAAGGGGCACCACTCGGCCGGGGCCATGGGTGAGCCGTCGCCCACCGCCAACTCGTCGGATCACCAGACGTCGCTCCTCTCCTTCGCCGACGAGTTCTACATACCCGTAAGTACATACACGTAGTACCAATTAAATAAATGATCATATCACACACCTATATATATGAATGTGTTACCTACTGTACTTAGAGAGGTTTAATTTCGATGCATGAGGTCGCTAAACAATTCATTGCTGATTCAGAGCGAGGAAGCTGCCGAGCTGGAGTGGCTATCCAAGTTCGTGGACGACTCCTACTCCGACATGCCGAATTACTCGTCGGCCGCGCACGCCGCAATGGCGGCGGCGGCGGCAGGCAATGGAGGAGGAGGCTCCTCGGCCGGCGGTCAAGACAGCTGCGTCACCGCGGCGGCGCCTGGCCGCGGCGCGCGCAGCAAGCGGTCCCGCGCGTCCGCCGTGGCCGCCGCGGCGTGGCACTCCCTCGTGCCGCGCCCACCGTCGCAGTCGTCGCCGTCGTCGTCCTGCTCGTCCTCGGACTTCCCGTCGTCGAACAAGCCGGCGACGGCACGCCCGAACGGCGGCGGCGGGAGCCGCGGCAAGAAGAGCCCTGTGGGGCCCGGAGGCGGCGGTCCCGGCGCCGCTAGGGCGGCGGAGGTGGGCCTGGAGGGCGGCGTGCGGCGGTGCACGCACTGCGCGTCGGAGAAGACGCCGCAGTGGCGGACGGGGCCGCTGGGCCCCAAGACCCTGTGCAACGCGTGCGGCGTGCGGTTCAAGTCCGGGCGGCTGATGCCCGAGTACCGGCCGGCGGCCAGCCCCACGTTCGTGCTCACGCAGCACTCCAACTCGCACCGCAAGGTCATGGAGCTGCGCCGCCAGAAGGAGCTCATCCTCATCCGCGGAAGCCACAGCCACCGTGACGCCGCAGCTGCCGCTGCGGCGGCTGCAGGATCCGCCGGGCCGAGGCCGGAGCTCATGTTCCGCGACTACGGCGTGTGTTAGAGCTCGCGTCGTGCATTGCATTGCATTGCATGCATGGAGCTTAGAAGATCCTTTTGCAAAATTCTGCCGTTTCTTGCTTTCTTTCTTTCTTTCTTTCCCTGCGTATTATTCCAGATATTTTCCATTTGCACTTTTTGTTAATTATCCTATTAAATTGTTGGTACCTACTACGATCCTCCCTGTTTCTAACTTCTACGAGAGAGTATAAAATTGTGATCGTCTGTGAGAAGGTAATCATGCTCCTAAAACCCCGTCATGTACACGAATGCATGGTCATGATTGTGATTTAGCAAGCATATTAGTTATGGCACGGCTTCCGTCCGTACCACTACCCCACTGGTGCGACGTGCGTGAGCGCGTGCCGTCGTCTATCTTCTTAGTTGAGTGACAGATCCTCAACAATTTCAAGGAAAACGAACGAAACTGCCATGTAAATAGTTTCAATAATTTCTATCAGTTTGTTCGTCATTCACTCCTCCATCACTACTACGTACTACTGTCTGTTAATTTTTACCTGAACCATGAGAATTTTCTCTTTCAGGTATCAAAAGCTGCATATACATGCACGAAGTACTTTGCTCGTTAGGTTGCAACAGATAGCTTTCTCTGTGGTTATTACTCCTAGCTAGCTACTTTTTCCTTCACTGGTGGTAGGTCTACTAATAAGCTTTTTAACGGAGGAAATTAAACGAGAGATAGAGAGAGCCGGGAATGGTGGGTGGGCCAGCACGTGACTTGGCCCCCCTATGGTGGCCTTGTTGGCAGGGGAAAGAGTGGGCAACGTTCCGGTCACGTGACGGTGCCTCCCCTCGCCTCCTCTCCGTATTATTATTATCACACACCATCACCCATCTTTTTCCTCTTCTCTCCTCACTTATTAGCTGCTGCTAGCATCATGCAACCGTCTTTCTCCTCGACTTTTTCTCGGCGTTTGTTTTCTCCGTGGGGCTGCACAAAAAGCAGGCCGAGCAAAGCGGGCTCGGGGCCGACCTCCTTGTGGCCTGGCCATGCGACCTCTGCCGACTTCCATGTGCCCGTGGTCTCCGGCCGCCCGTATATTGTGCCGCGTTTGGTTGGCCTGCTGCTCTACGCCTGCCCTGCTCGTACTAAACAACCATGTTCCGTGTGTCCACAAAGTCGTAGCTACATGCAGTTCTTTACGGTTACACGGACAGTATATATGTTGGTTATTACTACTGAAACATGCATGGGCTGGATTTAATTGAGCTTGTACAATCTTAAACTAAATTAATTTCAAGGCCAATGCTAGTGCAACGTAATGGATCAATCCCCAGCGGAAAATTGATAGGATATTAATAACTCTACTTAAACAGGAAGGGCTGTAAGAAAAATGACACCTAGCTAAGGCCATAAGTGACTTTGGTGATTGAATGAAAATATATGATCTATTGGACTAATGTTGTGAGCTACAGTAGTATGCAAGGTTCTTGTCCTATGGATGTAATGATGTATTTGAACAAAGCGATGGTGAAGATCAAGATCCTACAAGACAAGCAAGAAGTCCAAGACATCAAGCCTAGGGCAAAAAGATGGAAAAATGGGTCTTGTCTCATGATTTTAGATCTGCTTAAATTTATACAATATTAGTTCTAATTTCTAGAGATCTTAATTAGCTTTCCAACGAGTACAAGATCATCAAAATAGAAGTTGTTATGCCCAAAAATACTAATGCGTGTCATGTTGAAAACCGAGTAGGGGAAAATTTCGATGATCACACTAAAGCTTCGATGCTAGAACTCTTGTGACCACCGTATCTCTGGGACATCCATTCGTCCAACAACTACTTTTGGCCACCAAAATGCTCCGATTCTACTATTCCGAAGTGTCGTTACTCACTACAACTTTGTAACTGCTAGTCTATGTGGCGGTCTTGGGGGGTCACAGAAATATAGTTGGTCACAGAAATATAGTTCGATCGTAATGGCTATATTTGGGGATGGAGGTCCTATATACCCCATACCCTAGCCCATTCGATGTTGCTGGAGTGTGTTGAGGTTGTGAGAGCGTTGAGGCTCATCAATTAGTGCTCTAGCTACCAAAAGTGCTTAAGAAAATATTAGATGATTAGCATAGTGCTTGTTGACACCTAAAAGTGCCGTTGTTAGTATAGCCTTCACTAGGAGTATTCCAGGTATAGTGATTTTCATAGGGAATGTGAAGTGAACTAAGAAAGGATCAACGTCGTCCTATGATGCTACAAAGAGTTAAGAATAGTTGGGTAGAGAGAATTTCTACAACTTTGATATCTGGTAGGTTGAGGTACATATAAAGGCACAATACTTGCTCACGGAGGTGGTAGGTGAGATAGTAGGGGGCAAAACTCCTATCCAAAGCAGCTACCTGTTACTAGGGCCTTACCATTTTAATAACTTGCCTAAGAACACATGGTCGAATACGAGGACTAGACAAGGCTATCACCACCTGCTAGCTACCACAAACAATTCGTGCAATAAATGGTATATTCTGGTAAGTTATAGCCTAAACACAACATATACGCATGATTGATTCGGAGCATTTCTTCAAAATTTGTAAATGTATCATCGGTTTCAGGCTTGATGGCCTGTTCGGGAGATGTGGAAGGTGGAGTTTTCCTTCCTCTTCCTTGGGATGGTTTCCTCTTCCTCTTTATGGGCTTAGTCATATAGGTTAGTGGAAGGTGGAGTTTTTATTTCTTGCTTAAAGCTTGACCTCCATTAGAAGACGAGCAACGTGCTGAACAGGAAAGAAGGATAAATTGAATTTTGACCACTCTCCTACACTTTCTACATATCGAGTATACTAGTGTTTGGTTATCCCCGTCAAAGAGAATGAAAGTAACTTTCACTTTAAGGTATCTCGTGTCTTGCTTTGAATGTGAAAGCATGAACACAATTGCTCGAAATCACGCAGATATTTTTTTATTATATGAACTTCAACTTGTAAGAAGTTCTATCTCCTTACAAATTAGAGTTTTAGAATTAATTCAGCAAAATATGGTAACCATTTACGTTGTAAATATGGGAGAGTAAAAAAATCCTTTTATTTGTGCTGAAGCATATATAGATTAATTCTACGATTTAGTTAAAGCTAAAAACGTTAGTCTGGTCAAATGTCAGAAATTTTTATTCATGGTGTATGGCTTTTTCTAACACAAATCTCATGGCATATCAAATGCTACCAACGAGTAGGCCACGCGCGTATGCGGCCACCTTGAGTAGGACGCATGGTGACGCAGTCCAAGGGGAAGAGGTTACAGTAGCAGAAGAGGCAACAAAGGGACAAGAGGGAGCATCTGAGTGGAGGTCGGACCTTCCTATAGGCCACAGGTTTCTTTTTGGCAGAGTTTTGTACAACTTATTCTGATTATGTGAAGTGATAATCTATTAAGACTTTTGAGAGTTTATACAAAAGAATCAAATGTAAAGTGGCTCTCAGAAACGAACTACGAGACTGGAGTTAAAAAGACATTGCTTCAGCCAAGAGACATACAAGCCATCCACAACCACGCGTCAGCCCATACATTGACGCCCTCGCTGTAGCCCACAACAAATGCGGAGCAATAGCCAGGACCAGGCGTAAGGGGCAGTCCGAAGCGGCGGGGTACAAGAATCTCAACGAGGATTTGCGAGCGCTAAAGTTCATATATGGCTCGGTTTCTCCTGCTGATCTTGTTTTATCGAGAGAGAAGAGATGGGCTCCACTTCCAGCATAGCACAAGCTCATCTTCATTCCAATGCAAACCACCCAGTCGTACTATAACTATATACAACATCAGCAAAACTACATCTGAGGCTTCCCTAGTGGCCTCCGTCCGCTAGACCCATTCCATCGTCCGCACCTTTACCTCCACAGGACCTTGCAACCGACTCGAAAAGCTTCTCTATCTCTGGAGCACAGTGTGTAAAGGATCGAGTCCAGAAGTTGTAGCGTGGGTTCTGCAGAAACACACTCCTTTTTTATTCAAGTTACTTATGTTTATGCGTTCGAATAGTGAAAGTAGCATACCTTTATCAGCTCAATGAAAGTAATGAGTAATCCCCAAGGATGAGGCCGATTGACAATTAACCTTTCCAGAAGAACCCTTGTTATCTGCTCTTGGACAATTTCCTGTGTTTCAATAGAGTACTTCGTAAAAAAGAGATTCCATGGATGCAAATGACGTTGAAAAATTCAATTGAAAAGGAGCGAAGGTTCTGGGGGCTTAAATACCTGGGTTGCCTCGGCAAACAAGTACAGGATGATGAAGGAAAAGTAATGGGTATGGCTATTTGGATAGCGAAGCTGGTTAGCAATCGCATTGAGAATAAGGTAGCGACCTTCTGTGTCCATAGTCATTACAAGATTTCTGAACATCTCAGTAGCTGTTTCAATTTGGAATATATCCATTTGACTTTGGTTAATTTGTGCTGGTGCTGATGCATTCACCTTGTTTTGCTGCAACTGTTGCACAGCCTGCATTTATAAATTCTACCACTTTATAGTCTTGAAATATGCTTAAGTGGCACTCAAATTGATGAAACAAAATACTGTCTGGAATCGTAAGTGTATTTTGCACGGGAAAAGTCAAATTTTATAAACTTATTATACCAACAGATATTCAAATTACATACAGAAAATAATGGTCAAAATTTATTTCATGACTTTTTCCTGGTCAAAATATGCTTATCATTTTGGGATGGAGGGAGAAATACAATTTTGGCATGTCATAACACAAAATGTAGATGGACAGATTATTTTTAGTCAAAATAGAGAAAATTCAGATATGAACCAAAAAAATAACAGGAAGAAATTAACCATAATGAGTTAATGACTGCTAAATTAACTAATCATTGCACTTGCACTTTGACAAGAAATACAGAAAAATGGAAATATGTGCATACTTTGTATAATACCAAGAGTGACATGATAGATAAAATAGTAAAATTCAATTTGTTTGCTTTGCTTGTAGGATAATAAAGACTGGAAAAAAGTAACTATTGCCTACAACAAAATATATTATAAGAAAACAAAGGCTTTCACAGCTGACCTGCATGCCAACGTAAAGGACAAGTGAATTAACTAGAGGGACATTGTAACGAGTCCCAGCAATGTTTGCTTCATTTTGGGTTAACAACAACTTCTGCTTTAGATCAGTTAAAAAGAGGGAACCTTCTGGTCTCTGCACAGATGCAAATCAGAACATAATGTTATCTCCTCCATCCTTTTAATTAGAAAAACAAACAAACCTTCTGATGAATGCTGATCAGTTTAGGGAAGGCTTCTAGCACTATCCATTAAAGTTAGATACTTTGAAGGTGTCTTTATCAGCCTTGCACCGGTGAGATATAGAAGCATGATAAGCACATATAAAACATAAAAGTACAGATTGTTGCCATTCACCTTTAGGTATTCATCAATCTGAGTCTTCATTTGCTTTGCCTTCAAAGCACCATCCACATCAGTCATAATTCGAGGAACTATCGAAATTTCCGCTAGCAGATCAATCTGTTACACAAAAGAATTGGATTGATCAGACACATAAGCATATGATTAGAGGAATGGAAGCACAAAATCTTCACAAGTGGCAAATACCTTTAGGTTAGGAGTGGACGGATCTGGAAGTCTCATATTACGTGGGAAAGCACTAAGAATAACATTACGCATTTGAATGCAGCTTGGGGGAATCACATCACAGAAACTGAAGTGGTAGTCACAAAGAAATTCAGGGAAGTCATGCAATAGCACAAGTAGCACTTTTAATGTTCCTTTGTACAAAAGGAGAATCTGCAAAAGAACAAAGAAAATCAGACTGCAACAAATAATAGTCAGACATAAATATATATGTAACTAAAAGGTCCTAACTAAAAATGCAGGAACAAAACTTACAGGTTGTCCCAATTCAGCATTTCTTAGGTATGGCTCCATGAATTTGAACAAATCAACGAGCAACCTCTGGAAAAATGGCCAGCCTTTTTGCAAATTGCACATCAATAACTTTGGCATGAAGCATCGGTGGCTCACCAATTCAAGCCAGGCAAAACTACATGGAAAATGTAATTAGTTAACAAGCAATAAAACAGTATAGTGATGTATCATGCAACCATGTAATTTCTTCAAAAATTAATTGGCATTTCTCCAAGACCAGAGTACAAAGAAACAGATGTTGAAGTGATATTACACCTTTTTTTCAAAAAAAAATGACATTCGGCATTGGAAAATATCAGTGCCAATGAAACATGCAATGAATTTGTTCAACAAAAAGGTAAGTATTGAACATCAAAGCAAGTAGGAAGTCAAAGATTTCAGGAAATTGCCAAGTGGAATCAAAACAATATACAAAATTACAAACCTCCAAGCAGGAACTCTCAAGGGTTGCAGAATATGAAGTACATTTGCAAATGTACTCAAAACCTGGAAAACATGTGTCAGATACCAGATAAGTAACCAAAAAAGTTTTGGATATGTCAAACTGCTTTAACATATATAAAATTAGGACATGTATGTCAGTACATGCCAATTTAACATGTGTACCTGAAAATTAGCGCCATCAAGGTGAAAGTCAGAAGAAGTAAGCTCACTTAACCAATTTATAAACAAACGGAAATACGGCCGAGGATTGAAAGAAAGTTTCTTTTCGTCAGCATCTTTCTGAATGATCCTAGCTGTCACAGAGAAAATCTGCACACAACAATTAAAAGGGCCTTTTAAGTAAGTACCAAACATATATCCTCAGAGCATTCTGAATTCAGGTAACCACTGACCTTATGAAGAAGACTGCCTTTATTTTGTCCCAAATCCACTGACTGCAGAAAGAAGACAAATTAAATATTGAAAGGAAGTACTACTAGCAACAAAATTATGTTTTCCATATCAAATTTACCCTTCCCCAGCGATTAAAATAACTTTTGCTGTAAAATCAACCATAAAATATGTTATGTGCAATTATTTAGTAAATAAAATAACTCAAAACAGAAATGAACAGATTTCTACTCTAATGCAATATGTTTGAAGAAAAAGTTCGGGAACAGCACTGGTTAATGTTTTATGCTGACATAGGTTTATAGTCATTTAATCTACAAAGCGATTACAAATTGTAACTAAAACTACAACCTCCTATTCAAGGAACACAGTTAAGTACAGAGGAAGGGATGTTCTATGACCCCACAACCAGACTTGAATAGTTCACAATCCAGTTTCTCCAAACAAGTCAAGATTAAACATGAAATCCAGCAGGCAAGGTTCGAATCCCCACGGAAACAAATTTCTGGGTTCGGATTAAAAAACAAAAAAAAAAGGTAGGTGGCTCCCCTGCGACAGTTCAAAAAAAGATTAAACATGCAATTTTGTGGAGTATTTCCAAAAGAAAAAGGAATTCATACGAGATTTTTTCCCATACATCCACACTTCATATGAAAAAAATTTGAGCTCACATGTGAGTATGTGACATTTTGACTGTTAAAAGAATATTTTTAGCAGTGGCCCATTTTACTGTTTTTTACAGTTCACACCAACAGTTCAACTGTTCAAAAAATTATTAATTTTTCTTTTGCGATAAAAATATTATTAAGTTTAGCATGCTGCATAGCAAGGCCCAACAAATCAAACAGAATGTTCAAGCTGACTGCTGACTGGACCCTAATAGTGAACTCGACATATATGCAGATGAAATTGTATAGACCATAACTGTGAGCTTCATTTAAGCCTCCTAAAAGGAAATGAAAGGCCCTAGCCCTCAACAGGTTCCCAGGACTCTCAGGAAAACACACACATAAACAGTAGTTGGTGCTGACAAATGGTTGCAGGTTTGTGCTGATTTTTCTTGATTATATAGACAGCCGAGAGCTACAAATAAAGGCTGAGAATATCTCCTGTTTAATGCAAAATTAACTACTATAATCTTCCTACTAATCCCATTAACCTATGCTAAATTTTAGCTACTACTAAAGACTATGCACCTAGAAACAGGATTATTTGCAACAGGAAATATCATGCACATGAAGCCTCATTTGCCTATAATCGAGGATAACCTGTGCACAGAAACATACACTCCAAAAGTTACGAGCACACAAATTGACAAATAGAATAGAGTTGAATATACCTTGATAACTGAAGTCACAAGTTTTGAATATGAATCAATTGAAAAATAAGAAATCTGATGTTGCTGGGATGACTGCAGAGATAGCCCGCTAGGAGCAATAGCTTGCTCAGGCACAGAGTGTGCGATAGCAAGTTCCTGGACAATTTTACAACATCAGAACACAAGTATCATGTGGATCAGTAAAATATAGAACAAGAGTAAAAGAATTACCGTGAGACTAAAGAAAAAACGGTCAGTCAAATCATCTCCCTTCAGCAAGCCATTCTGTTGCAACTGCACAATGTGATGACTATATACTGAATCACTGGTAGTGGGATGGTCACATATTTGACACCATTCAGAAAACAAGACCGCAACCTGTGCACCAATGAATTAGCTTATTAGCTCTCCAGTATAGCAGAAGAATTAGGTTTGATGGAGAGTACTGCAGGGAGTATCCTAAGTATATGTCAGGCAACCAGAACTAGAATTATTACATCGAACAACACAACATCAAAACGATTCTGAAGGATATATCACCAACATATTTATGGTATTTACCATCTTTGATTACAAACAGTAGCAGTAATACACAATGAACTATTAAAAATTTTATGCACTTGAAAAATACCACAAAGGCTCACTAAACTACATTACGGATTCAGTGTATTCTTGCAACACCATTAATAAAGGCAAGACACTTATTGATGCGACATCATAAACAAAGTCTTAGGAAAAATGAATTTTTGCCTGATTTTCAAAGAAAAGATAGTTAAATGTGTTTTACAAACCTTGTCCTGAAAATCAGCAGCATTAGCGAAAGCAATGCCATCAGCATTATCTTCTTCATTATTCATCAAAGGTTGACCAGATACAACCTGTATTCAGGAGCAATTTACCAAAGTCAGAAAGGGCATACATTCTATGGACATCAGTAACCATTAATCAATACTCAGACCTTTTTATCTCTTGATTGAATAACCTTTTCATCCTTTGAAGCAGCGTAATTAGTACTGCTGTTCAAGGTACTCCTTGCAAGTTCAACCAATTGCTGCAATGAATCAGGTGACCCAGGCCTGATTGCAAGCTGTAACACAGCAAACATTACCATTACTCGCAAGTCAACTAGGAGACGAGGGAAACATAAAATATACACTCCAAATACCTTCGATAAGGCCTCAACAACATTAGAAAGATCAGAGACGCTTCTGGATTCTTGGGGAACCAATGTCTTGATGAGTGATATAGCAAATTCTGTAGCCGTTTCTGAGAACAAGCAATGATCAGGAAGTTAAAAAGTATTCAGTAGCATATACATTGGGTATAATGCGTTTATGTATTCAGCCTACTGTCGCTCGTTTCTCGGGGTGGTGGAAGAGATCAGTTGCAGCTGTCCCCAAAGAAGTGCGTAAAGGGCTCAATTCCTTGATAATTTTGGTGGCATCGGATGATGGATAAGTATTGTGTTGGCTGTGGGGCTGCTGCAGTACGCAGCACATGTTTCTCTGTGTGTCAAGGACAGCGTCTTTGATCGTAGGACAGCAGTTAGCATCTGCTTTTAGGACAGCATCTAGGACAGCATCTAGGACATCTAGGACAGCATCTTAGTGTCAGCTTAGACTAGCATCTTAGACTAGCATCTTGGCATATGCCTGGCTGCCTAGCAGCCCTATAAATATGTATCCCCAACCCCTCAGGTTGGCATCGCATTGTGTGAGAAATAAACCCAGAAAATTGCCCCAACTCCGAGTTCTGCAAGTGTGATCCTCTCGATGAGAGTAAGGATCCTGCTCACACCTAGAGCAAGGATCCAGAGACTTGACAAGTGGTATCAGAGCCGTACTATCCTGTAGCCTGAGCATTTCCTGCGCAATCCCTTCTCCAATCGAGCTCCCTGCCTCGCAGCAGCCCCAGCAGCCAGCAGCAGCTGTTTTGGCAGCCTCTGCCCCTCGTGCAGCAGCGCGCCATGACCACTGGAGGGCAGTCTCAGGCTCTCAACACTCGGCCGCTTCCAGCGCGCGGCGTTGGCAGGAGGCCGACCTCGCCGCGGCAGAGGAGCGCAGGCGAGCAGCGGCAGCAACCGCTGCAGCAGCAGCGAGGGCGTCGAGGCTGGCCCAAGCGGAGGTGGAGGCAGCAGCAGCTGCGGATGCAGCGCGTGCAGCCGCAGAGCAGGTTGAGGACCTGCGCGGCAGTCACAGCAGCTCCGTCTCTGCTGATGACAGCGCCGACCCGGACCTTGAGCAGCTGGAGAGGCAGGCAGGGCGAGGGCGAGGGCGAGCGGCGCAGTGGGCAGCTGCGCACGCCCATGAGCCCGGCGACGCTCCTGGAGGAGGCGCGCACGGCGACGGCGGCGCTCCGAGTGCAAGGAACCGCGACCCCAACCACGCGGCCCGCGAAGAGCGGGCACTAGAGGCCATACGTCTGCGGGAGGCTGCTGCGCGGCTGGACGCCGAATTGGACCGCGAGCAGGACTTCCCCGAGCGGGACGAGAGTGCTGCACGCCGAGCCAACGCTTGGCTCGAGCGCCAGGAGCAGCGTGCACACGGCCGTGTCGGACACGAGGGCAACTGGCACGGCGGTGGACGGGTCGAGGAAGAGCACGGCCATCGTAGGCAGCGTGGCTCTCTCTCCCCGGACCGGTACCGTGGCTACCACGGGTACCAGGCTGTTGCCAGGGACGTTGGCCCCGGTGGTGGGTGGCCTACCCTCACCAAGACCAACTATGTTGAGTGGGCTGCGGTGATGAAGGTGAGACTTCAAGAGCTGCACATGTGGGAGGCAGTCCGGTACGGCGACGTCGACTACGACCAGGATCGACGGGCACTGAATGCCCTCATCGCTGCAGTCCCGTCCGAGATGCAGTTCTCGCTTACCAGCAAGCGGACTGCCAAGGAGGCTTGGGACGCTATTACTGTAGCACGCATCCGCAGCGACCGCGCCCCCGCAAGTCCACATTGCAGGCACTTCGCAAGGAGTGGGAGAACTTGGCCTTCAAGCCAGGTGAGGACGTCGATGATTTTGCTCTCCGTCTCAACACTCTGTTGCAGAAGTTGGTGCAGTTTGGCGATGACACTTACAGCGAGGAGAGAGCTGTCGAGAAGCTCTTCCGCTGCATCCCCGAGAAGTACAGGCAGATGGCTCGCTCAATCGAGTCCCTGCTAGACCTCTCCACGATGTCGATCGAAGAGGCGATAGGTCGCCTCAAGGTCGTCGACGGGTGATGAGCCACAACCCTTCTCGGGGCCTGCCACCGTTGGTGGGAAGCTCCTTCTCACCCGGGAGCAGTGGGCTGCCGGCCAAGGTGACAAGAAGAAGTGGGAGCCTTCTTCCGCAACAGCCGGTCGCAAGCGTGGCAAGCGCGGCAAGCCACGCAAAGGCGCCCAGGCCGGAGCGAAAGGGCGTGCCGAGGGCGGCACCCGCGGAGGTGCCCAGGGCGACATCGCCGAGAAGCCCAAGCCGGCACAAGATGACGCCTGCCATAACTGTGGCCGTGCTGGCCATTGGGCCAGGGACTGCAGACAGCCACGACGCGCCCAGGCCCACGTCGCGCAGGCAGAGGAGGAGCAACAAGCTCTGTTCATGGCACCTGCGAGCACCGAGCTACCTCCAGCAGCACCGGCTGCAGCGGCTCTTCTCCACCTCGACGAGCCCAAGGCACATGTCCTCCTCACCAGCGGGTCCGGCAGCGGCAGCAAGATCGATGGGTGGTGCCTCGACACCGGCGCCACCCACCACATGACAGGCCGGCGGGAGTTCTTCTCCGAGCTCGACTCCGACGTTCGAGGCTCTGTCAAGTTCGGGGACGCCTCCGCCGTGGAGATCAAGGGCGCCGGCTCCGTCATCTTCGTCGCCAAGAACGGCGAGCACCGGCTGCTCACCGGCGTCTACTACATCCCCGCGCTGAGGAACTCCATCATCAGCTTGGGACAGCTGGATGAGAACGACTCGCGCGTGGAGATCCAGGACGGCGTGCTTCGCATTTGGGATCCCCGTCACCAACTTCCCGCCAAGGTGAACAGGGGGAGCAACCGCCTCTATGTTCTTCACGTACAGGTGGCGCAACCCTTTTGTCTTGCAGCTCGGCGAGATGATGAGGCCTGGCGGTGCACGAGCGCTTTGGGCACCTCAATTTCGAGGCCCTGAAGCAGCTCGGCAACAAGGAGATGGTGCAGGGCATGCCATGCGTCGACCACGTGGAGCAGTTCTGCGACACCTGCGTCCTCACCAAGCAGCGACGGCTGTTTTTTCCTCGCCAAGCAAGCTTCCGCGCCAAGGAGAAGCTGGAGCTCATGCACGGCGACCTTTGTGGCCCCGTGACACCGGCTACACCTGGAGGACGACGCTACTTCCTCCTCCTCGTCGGCGACGTGTCCCGTTACATGTGGGCTGTCCTCCTCGACACCAAGGGGGCAGCCGCGGACGCCATCAAGCACCAGCAAGCTGTTGCGGAGGAGTGCGGCCGCAAGCTTCGGGTGCTGCGCACGGATAACTGCGGCGAGTTCACGGCGGCTGAGTTCGCGACGTACTGCGCCGATGAGGGGATCAAGCGCCACTTCACCGTGCCGTACACCCCGCAGCAGAACGGCGTCGTCGAGCGCCGCAAACAGACAGTGGTCGCCACCGCCCGCGCCCTCCTCAAGCAGAGAGGGATGCCGGCGATCTACTGGGGGGAGGCGGTGATGACGGTCGTCCATCTCCTCAACAGCTCGCCCACCAAGGCGCTTGATGGCAAGACGCCGTACGAGGCCTAGCACGGGCGCAAGCCGGTGGTGAGCCACCTCCGCGTCTTCGGTTGTCTGGCGTTCGCCAAGGAGCTCACTCACGTCGGCAAGCTCGACGACCGGAGCACTCCAGGTGTGTTCATCGGCTACGCGGAGGGCGCCAAGGCCTACCGCATCCTCGACCCTGCGACACAGCGCGTCCGCATCTCCCAGGACGTCATGTTCGACGAAGGGCGAGGCTGGACCTGGGACAAGGCGGTGGACGACGGCTCGTCTTCGACCCTTAGGGACTTCGTCGTCCACTACGTCCACCTAGAGGGAGCCGGGGGAGCTAGCAGCTCATCTTCACCGAGCTCGTCCTCCTCAGCAACCGGCTCACCATCAGCTTCGGCGAGCCCTCCACCGCCTTCGCCACCAGCGAGTCCACCACCACCGACTACGCCACGCACTCCTGCACCGGCTCCCCACTCTCCTGCACCGGCACCGGCATCTCCAAGATCGGCACCAGCAGCTTTGGCCCGTCAGCGTTCGGTGGAGTTCGCCACTCCGCTGTCTGACGATGAGGACCGCGTCGACGCCTACCACGACGAACCTCTACGCTACCGCACCATGGACAACATCCTCGGCAACCAGCCTATCCCTAGGTTGGCGGTACACGACTTCGAGGCGGAGCTGCACCTGGCACATAAGGACGGTGAGCCTCGATCCTTCGCTGAGGCAGAGGGAGATGCAGCATGACGTGTCGCGATGCAGCGGGAGATGGACGCGGTCGAGCAGAACCGCACTTGGGAGCTCGCTGACCTCCCTCGTGGTCACCGCGCGATCACCCTTAAGTGGGTGTTCAAGCTGAAGAGGGATGAAGCCGGTGCCATCGTCAAGCACAAGGCTCGCTTGGTGGCACGAGGCTTCGTGCAGCAGAAGGGGGTCGACTTCGACGACGCCTTCGCCCCCGTGGCACGGATGGAGTCCGTGCGACTCCTCCTTGCGCTAGCTGCCCAGGAGGGCTGGCGTGTCCATCACATGGATGTCAAGTCGTCGTTCCTTAACGGCGACTTGAAGGAGGAGGTCTACGTACATCAGCCGCCGGGATTCGCAATTCCCGGCAAGGAGAGCAAGGTGCTTCGCCTGCGCAAGGCCCCCTACGGCTTGCGGCAGGCACCGAGGGCATGGAATGCCAAGCTGGATTCCACGCTGAAGGGGATACCGGCAGGGCAGTGGAGGAAAGGCCCTGCTGGTAGGTGTCTACGTCGACGATCTTGTGATCACCGGTACCAAGGAGGTGGAGATCGATGCGTTCAAGGAGAAGATGAGGGCGACTTTCCAGATGAGCGACTTGGGCCCTCTCTCCTTCTACCTGGGGATCGAGGTCCACCAGGACAGCTCCGGCGCCTCTCTTCGCCAGACTGCCTACGCCAAGCGCATTGTGGAGCTTGGCGGTCTCACCGGCTGCAACCCAGCCCACACTCCTACGGAGGAGAGGCTGAGGCTGAGCCGGGAGAGTATGGAGGTGGTGGACGCGACGCAGTACCGGCGCATTGTGGGCAGCCTTCGCTACCTTGTCCACACGCGACCGGACTTGGCGTTCGCCGTCGGCTACGTCAGTCGGTTCATGTAGCGACCGACGACGGAGCACCAGCAGGCCGTGAAGAGGATCCTCCGCTACGTCGTGGGCACCTCCGACAACGGCTTGCACTACCCGAGGTGCCCCGGCGCCGCACATTTCATCGGGTACAGCGACAGCGACCACGCTGGCGACATCGACACGAGCAAGAGCACCAGCGGGACGCTGTTCTTCCTTGGCAAGTGTCCGATCAGCTGGCAGTCAGCCAAGCAGCAGGTGGTGGCTCTGTCCAGCTGCGAGGCAGAGTACATCGCAGCCACTACCGCTGCTACTCAGGCTTTGTGGCTGGCTCGGCTGCTTGGCGATCTCCTTGGCAAAGACGCAGAGGCAGTGGAGCTCAGGGTGGACAGCAAGTCCGCCTTGGCCTTGGCAAAGAATTCAGCCTTCCATGAGCGCAGCAAGCACATCCGGATGAGGTACCACTTCATCAGGAGCTGCCTGGAGGAAGGGAGTGTCCGGGCCAACTACATCAACACCCAAGACCAGCTCGCCGACTTCCTGACCAAGTCCCTTGGGCGAGTCAAGTTTCAGGAACTTCGCGCCAGGATCGGGATAGCTCAGATACCTCACAAGGAGCCACACAAGACTTAGGGGGAGAGTGATGGATAAGTCTGTGTGTTGGCTGCGTGCTGGCTGGTCTGTGTAGGACTGCAGCACATGGTCCTGTGTCCTTTGTAACCAGCATCCTTGACTGCTTTTAGGACAGCAGTTAGCATCTTAGGATAAGCATCTTAGGAGCATCTCAGGACAGCATCTTGACTAGCATCTAGGACAGCATCTTAGACTAGCATCTTAGCATATGCTTGGCTGGTTAGCAGCCTATAAATTTGTATCCCCAACCCCTCAGGTTGGCATAGCATTGTGTGAGAAATAAACCCAGACAATTGCCTCAACTCTGAGTTCTCTGTGTGCTATCCTCTCGATAAGAGTAAGGATCCTACTCACACCTAGAGCAAGGATCTAGAGACTGACAGACTACACCCCTCTTAACTAATTTCATGGGCACCCTAAAAAAGACAAATAAGAGAGAAATAAAAGTGCCAAGCTACTGAGAGCTCACCTAAACAAGTCTAGTCTACACTAGTGAGCAAAAGAACACTAACTACAAGCTACACTACCACAAGAACAACTAAACTTAGTGCTAAAGGTGTTGATGGTCTTGTGTGACATCAACTTGGGAGTTACCCTTTTTGTGGAAATTGGAAATTGATGACAAAAGGGGAGAAGATGGACACACGGATATCATGAAGAGCATGATTAGAGAATAAAAGGGGATCGAGTTTTTGGGAAGCACACAAGTAGGGAGAGAGGAGGAGGGGGGGTGGGGTCATGAACCTTTGTTTGTTGCATTTGAGATGTGCATACATATGTATGCTCGCGTGAAATGGTTGCTAGAAAGAATTGATTGATGACTTGTCTCTAAGTGGTATCAAGAGCTTAGTTTGTTGTTTCAAGTAGTAGCTAGAACCATTTGTTTTTAATGTTGATCTCACGCGGTCTAGACTCTAGAGTTTGTGCTTACCTAGCTAACTATGGTGCTAAGGATGAAGATTTCATGTGGTCAAGCTACAAAGGTATATTTCTATCTCAAAAACATTAGCAGCACTTAGTAGTGCCAATTCTCCCACAACTTCCTTCTAGCATATTGTGAAAACTTAAACCAAACCATTTTAGCACATATGTAGGGGGAGTTAACTCTACCAAGTAGGATTTTGTGAAACTTATCCAATTCTCTTCAAGTGGTCTTCTTGCTTGGGTAGGTAACACAAAGTCAAAAACAAGTTAGGAATTTACACTTGTGTCAAGTGTTAGCTTGGAATTTCAACTAATTCCGTATCTTTGTTAAGGTTTTCATCAACCAAAAAGCAGGAGATTGAAAGTCCTAGTTTGGATTTGGTAATTGAGTGATAACTAGTGGACTAATGCTTTTAATGGAGATGATTGAGCTAGGTCCACATGAAGGAATTGAGCACGGCAAGACGATGGTGGAGATGATGCTCATCAACCTTGGAAAGAAGAGGAGATGGGAGTTAGGAGCAAGCCTGAAGGAAATAGGTATATCAATAGGGCTTTGCTTTTGCCAGCCAAGGTCCAATAGAGTGCACGGTCAGGTTTAGGATAAATAGTCGTACTATTAAGAGGAGATTTCTAAAGCAAATATGGTTGGTTATCTAATGCCACTAGGTTTAAACTAACTTTGCATACGCATTATACCTATTGGTGTGGTGAGAATGCAAAGAGAAAATGTTTTCCCCCAGCTAACCCTCTACTTTGACTAGGTGACCAGATTTATCTGGTGGTGCCTTGAGTCTCAGCACCTGAGGGAGTGACGTTGCTGACGTGGGAGAATTAAAATGCCTATGCTTTATTCCCAGCACAGCATCCTCAACCACAGCTCCTCCGCCCTCACTCTCGAGTACCTCAACATTATCACAAAGGGCTACCACCTTGCATGAGGACTCATCGGCTTCTTCTCTATCACTGTCTACAGTGATGTTAGAGTAAATAGATTAACATGAATAGTACCACATTGCCTACCCACGTGGGGTGTTAGTCCTATTGTACTCTATATAATCAGCCCATAAGGCCCAATGCAATACAACGAGTATTCTGTTAGAGTGAATGATTTTCATTATTGGGCTAACCCTAGGGAGGGTAGCTATATAGACATACATGGGCCTCATGGTCCTAAACCTCATATACTCCAACACCCCCCC
>JALGXP010000691.1:0-25171 GCA_023333625.1 Bothriochloa decipiens
CCTCCTTGGCAAACTCCTCTTTCTGAGTCCCATATATATATATATATATCTCTTTACAGCAACTGAGGATCCGTCTTCTAGCACTCCTTTGTAGACTACACCAAATGAACCTTTTCCCAGAATATCCTTGTAACCATCGGTTATGGTTCGTATCTCATTTTTCATGTAATATCTCATTTCCACTCTTTGAAGCATTTGGCACCCATTAGTTCGAAAGAAATCTTGGTGATCCATGTGTAACCCAGCACAATGATAGGAATGCTAAGGATGGTTGCTTGCCTGCATAACAAGGTCATGTAATGTTACTATTCTTCTAAACTAAACTAATTTTACTATTGAAAATAAAGAAAGAAAAGTATTCTTATAGGGAATAATAATGCCTCCTAGCTGACCAAAAGAACATCGAACAATCCTCTGCCACAGTGTAAACTTGGAGTGTTACATATAAAACGTTATCTGAATGACAACTCCGCATAAAACTCATTACACCAGAGTACCAAATCTAATATGATATGAACAAGCAAAGGCACTAACAATACAGATTTAATAGTAGTATCAGCTTGTTCTCTCAAAAATCAGTAGGCCAAAAAATTCAGCACATTCTTAATATGAGAGCTAACAAGTAGTATTAAAAATTAAACTAACTAAAACTTCGATATCTAAGGTTTGAAACAGAAATTACTAAATTTATTTACATAAGGATCAACAGCGACTAATTAATCCAAAGTTAGAAGGCTGCTGATGAATTCCAAGCGTGTTTTGGCAATTTTTCATACATCGGAGAAAGTTTTTAGAGTTTCAGGGGCTTCAGGCAAGTGTCAGCTATTTTATAGGGCAATTTCAAATCCTTCAGGTGAGTTTGGGGGAAAGTTTTAGAGAAATTAGAACAATGCTTCAATTGATGTTTCAGAGATAAAAAGAAAGCAAATTCAGAGAATCAACATGTATCCATACTTGAGGTGGAAACAGCCCGCGGCCGCCAGAAACACAGCCTGCGCAATAGCCAGCCCCCGCCGCTTCTAGTAGCGGGTGGCAGTGTCCCACGGCCAGCCCTCGTGGATCCGCGTTGAGCTCCTGGGACTCCTATTCCGCAGCACCGGAGCGCCACCGGAGGATTCTTGGCGGCGTAGCAAAGATAGGCGGGATTGATGCGTATAGGCAGAATGCCCTGTTCGCTTGGTCGTTTCTGGCTGGCTGGTTCTGGCTGCTGCTGATTTTTTGTGAGAGAAAAATACTGTTGAATGGCTGGCTGGTTTGGCTGATAAGTTGAAACGAACAGGCCGTTCATTTTCTCTGTGTGTGTCAGTCGGTGGCCGGTGGGGCGTGGGGGACTTTGAGGGATAGGACAGAGCTGTTCTTGTGACTTCTCATTTTCTGAATGGGAAGAGGTTTAATTTTTTTATTCACTGCTCATGGCTTTTAATTTTCTATAGTGAAAGATACTTAAATTCTAATATCTTCTTTAGCTCATTTCGTCGCACTTGGATACGAAGTGTTTTCAAAAAATTTATACGTATTTATATCTCTTATAAAAATAAACTACATTAGCTATTTTCTGGTATGAATATTCCACTAGTATATTCTATCTTTTCATGCAAAATATCTACGTCATCATTCATTAATCATTCATTAATGCATCCAACTACTTCATTTAAATATTCACATATGCACATCAAAATGCTAAAAATCATTCAATAAATATATTATGATATTTATTAAATTATATTAATAAATATAAATAATATACTTATCGGCCCTTACCGCAGCATAGGTTTTCTCCTACTATCTCACCAGTCGAATAACGATCAGGCCCGGCCCTGGACACGGGCAAGCGGGGCGGCCGCCCCGGGCCCCCAATTTGGCGAGGCCCCACCCCAGACACTGCCACACGCACACGCAAACACACTGTTCGACTCCGCGTGATCGCGTCTTCGTTCACGGCGGCGGGCGGCGACGCGGATTAGGGCGTTGCGGATCGGGCGACGGTGACTTGGCGAGACTCTGGAGTCTGGACTTGACGCGACGCGCTGCGATCTACGCGACTCGCCTACTCCGCCCGACGCCCCGACCCTGACGAAGTGACGAACGATGAATCGACGATTGGCGGTGAGCCACTCTGAGCCGGCAGCACGAGTAGAGTAGATGAATTAATTTTTTGAACTAATTGTTTCTGTACATTTTAACAGCATCATGACATCAAGAACAAGAAAGTATGCTTCTGGCGTGAGAAAAGGGAAAAGAGAGCACGCCTAGATGAGTTAGAACAATCACAGAGGGGTTCTGTGCATAAGTTTCTCAAAAAGAATTCAAAGACTTCAAGAGATCCAAATCAGTTGGCGATAGTTGTCTGGAAGGATCCAGCACATATTGTTCCAGAAGGTGAAGGTCCTTTTGGTGATAATATTGGCATTGAAATGGGAGAAATCAATGTGAGTATTGATGAGAACATATTTAATTCAAATGCTACGGAAAGTACTAATGTTGATAAGGAACAGGTGTGTGACGTGGATATTTATGATCAAGAAATTGGGATAACCTTGATAATAAAGCAAGAGATATATTAGTTGAAAATGGGCCCATAAGAGAAGATAATATTGTATTCCCCTTCGATGATAATCTTAGGCATCTTGCATATTCTTATTATCAAAGAAAAATGAGTAATGGAGAGCTATGTGATAGAAAATGGCTAGTTTATTCAAAACACTTGCATATTCTCATCAACGAATTTGCATCGAGGAATGTTAGAAGGATTTTTTAAGGTATTTGAATATTTATGAATTGTTGCATATGAATATTGCTTTTACATGTGCAGTTAAGTATATATGGATATATATATATATATTTATATTTGCAACAACTCTATGTATGTATAAAGGGCCCCGTATTGTTGTTTCGCCCCGGGCCTCAAAAACTCAGGGCCGGCGCTGATAACGATTCGATGCTGTAGGCCCATATATGAAAAGAAGTTGTCGTACCTCACACTAGAAAGCTAGAGCTGAAAGCCTGAAACAGGGAAAAAAAACGACAAAAGAAAGAAAGAGATGACTGACCACACCATGGATACTCGAAGGAATTAGCAGCAGCGACTAGCAGTGGGTTGGGCATGAACGTATGAGTAGGGGAACGCATGAGCCTGTAACCGCGGCCTGTCGCAGGCTCGCAGGAATGCTGTAGCTTTGGCGCCACCGCTAGGCTCGCTGATGGGAGTGGGTCGAGCTTCTTCGGCGTACGCGCAGAGGGAAGAGTCCGCGACGACGACCTCGCCCCGCTGCTGCTCTGCAATGGCGGGGCCCCGCGGATGGTAGGTACAGCTACGGGTATCTGTCTGCGATTTGAAGTCAACGGAGGAAGAGGCCAAGAAGCCCGGTTCTGTCTATTTCAGTTGACAACTTGACATCCATATTTTTATTTTAGTTTACCAAAACTCTTCTGGGTAACATGAGAGCCAAGTTAATTTAAAGGTGTGTTTGGATCTCACCCATCTCCTAAACTTTAATGACTAAATTTTAGTCATTTTAGAGACTAAACTTCTAACAAACTGATTAAAAAGTGAACACTTTAATCTTACTAGTGATCCAAGAGATAATAAAAAGTTATTCGTAAAAAAGAAAAGACGTTAAAAGGTGACTAAAATATTTTATTTCACTAAACTTTAGGAGTTGATATCCAGCAGGCCCTCTTATGCCTTTAAAAAAGGTCCTTTTGTTTCTCTTAACTATGTAATCTCTAAAGTTTATAGGTTTTGCCCTCCTAATTCTAAAACCCTAGAGAAATTGCCTTCTCGTATATAAAGCTACTTTAGATCAACCTGAATCCAAACTTGGCCTAAGTCCGAGACCATTTAAATTAAATTACCTCACCGCTCCAATTAGAAGTGGTTGGGTTTCCCGGGAGAAAAGCATTCAGCTATAAAAAAATCTGATGGACATCTGATAAGTTTTTTAAAACATGGGGAAAAAAAACCTTTTTTTTGAGGAAAAAGGGAAAAAAAACCTTAAGCTTCCAAAAGACTGATAAAGATCCAAGCCAAAGTTTAGATATGAGAAACTTTAAAATATTTAGGGCTTGTGAAACTATTTCTATAAGCTCCTTTAACATAGATTTAGTTCTAGGAAAATAGGAAAGTTTTTTCTAAAAAATATAGAAAAAAACTAAAATACTAATCAATTTTAAGCACACATTCTTAAGTTGGACTAAGTTTATAGAAAATAGCTTATGACCTAGTTCCTTTAAAGGAGTTGGCTTCGATAACATGGCCATTAGAGGCATTCCGAAAGAATCCTAGGCCTAGAGATAAGTGAGAATCATTCTTTCATAACATTAGACAATAGGAGTTTAATTCCAATCTTTGCATAAGTGCTGCACCTAAATTTTAAAAAATCGTGTGTAATATAAGTAACACATAGGTTTGTTCAATAACTTTAAATTTGTTATTTCAAACAATAGTCAGAAATATATATGTGCATCTATACTGTTACGTACTAAAGAAATATTCAGTACTACCTTCACCCTGAAAGGATGCAAATCCTCGGTTTGTTCAAAATCAAACTCTTAAGTTCGACTAAGTATATAGAAAATATTATCAACACATATGACTTCAAATAGAACAATAAGCATATATTTCATAGCGAATCTAATGATATTACTTAGTATCATAAAGATTAATATATATTTTATATAAATTTAGTTAAATTTTAAATAGTTTGACATTGTACTATTGTTGGGATGGAGAGAGTAATAATAACAGTAGACACATAGGGGCAATAACCTTAGACTTTTTTTCTTTTTTTTTTTCCTTTTTGAGCAACACCTTAGAGGCAGCTGAAACCTGAAGCAGGCCGCTCATCACCAGCAGTCCTCTGGGCCTAAGCCCAGCTATATATCTCGTTTCGCTCGTGTTACCCAAAATGGAGCTAGAGTTTAATACCACCCTTAACTCGCGCAAAGTATAAATACAAATATCATTACAAGTTATAAATGTATTTAAATAAAATTGATTAGTTTTATATTTGATGTCAAAAAAATAAATTAATTTGGTAGACTCAATAAACGTGACAAAAAAAAAAGATATAGCCGTAGCGATCGAATTCATTGCTGCCAGAGACCAGTAGCTGTTTTTTTTTTATTTTAAGTCAAAACACATATATTCATTAGACACAAGATTCAGAAAAATCGCCTACAACAAGTTCACTTACAACTGAGGGCTTTGGCTGGTTAATAATTCAGTATCAGAGGACAATATACAGCCGAGGGACTAGTAGCTGTTGACGACGAAGTGCTTCTCCCTGATCTCCCCTCGTTGCCGTTGAGCACCTCGACGTTTCCCATCTTCAACATAGCCGCGGCGAACTTGGACGACGGTGTTGATGAACCAGCTTGCATGATGTATACTATTTAGATCTTGAATTGCAAGTTACGTACTATTCCCTCCGTTTTAAATTGTAGTTCACTTTAACTTTTTTGATGCATGTATTTTACTATGTATCTAGATAAATAATATGTCTAGATACATAGCAAAGTGCATGCACCAAAAAAATTAAAGTGAACTATAGTTTGTAACGAAGGGAGTATAATGCATGCATGGTGTGGATGGTGCAAGCTGGAAGAACCGGTAAGACCGACAGGAGCCGACAGTGTATATATACATACACAATGCATGTCACCATCTATCTAATGTTGCCCAGCCCAGACTTTGTTGTAGCAGCAAAATGATGAGCAAAGCAGCGAGTGATCATTTAGAGATCTAAAACCATGCGGGGTCTGAAGGTTGCTTGATCAGAAAGTTCTTTTAGACAACAGTAAAGTTTCTGCACATTTGACATTGACATGGTCGATGTATACCGCCACCACAAGACCGGGACAAATCAAAGCCATATTTCTGGTGTCATCACAGTTTTTCAAAAATTCCTATCGTTTTCGATCATTTACCTTTGTAGATCACAGCACAAAGTCAAAAGGAGACCTGGTGGTAATATGGATTATGTTGTATATGCACTGTGTTACAGAATGGACAAAATGTTGATTGAATGTGAATCCATGACAAAAAAAAAGCTTTTGCACTAAGGGTTGATGCATGAACATTTTATATTAACCTGCCTAGGGCCTAACCACACAACAAACATATGAACAAATCGATGAGAAGAGAATACACAAATGCTAGCCTTTGACTGTTCTGTAGAGTACAGGGATATATACCTTCCACATTGCATCTCCTCAGAAACAACGCTGAGAAGAAAGAAACCAAAGTCAACTTCAGACAGTTTCAAAACGTACGATAAACCTGTCCAGATAAACCATCAGTTTCTGTAGTAATATAAAGTGGTTAACCCTATACTAATAGTCAGATCAGGAAAGCACTCCAGTGAATTTTGAGTGATGAAGTTGCGAATATTTGGAATACATGACATGTTTGAATCCTCCGGAGTTATTAGAAATGAGGAGCAAAAGAGTAGATATTCTAGTTAGATGGAGGTAACTATCGATTTGGTGTCTTATGGTTATTAATCGTGTCACAATCCAGTTGACTTCACCGAAAAGGCTAATATGTGCCTGCGAATCGAAGAACACAAAAAGAACTTCAAAGGACCAAACTCAAATAAATGAAGTGATAATTGTGGATGTATCCTTGCATAAAAAAAAATTGTGGATGCATGATTAAGCACTCGAAGTTGGGGTCGATCTCCTCTGGTAATAATTGTGGATCAAGGCTAAATTTTTACATATTGTGCACCATTTTATTAGATAATTTTGTGTTTGATTTCATTCACAAACTTGAGGAAGAAAACAATCTCAAAAATTATGACGTATTGACGTGTGGAACAAATAAATTGAGCTAATTTGCTCAAAGTGTCTAGTAGTGTGGGTTGATGGCGAAGCACTTTTCCCTGATCTCTCCCTCGTCGCCGGTGAGCACCTGCACCTTGCCCATCTTGACCATAGCCTTGGCGAACTTCACCTGCCACGCCTTCTCGACTGCGGCGTTGAACTTGACGATCCCGGCCGTCCAGGGGCTGTCGAGCAGTGTCTTGTCGGAGACGAACAGGCCCTTGTGCGCCAGCACGTTCTTGAAGTACTGGCTGTCGAATTTCGCCGGCGTGACAGGGTCTTGCGGCACCACCGTGGGGTCCATCTGGTCGTTGCTGGACGGCCATGGGCAGCGCATCTTGAGGTGCTCGGCATAGGCGGGGTCGAACGACGGGTCCGTCCGGCCCAGCTGCCCGCTGAAGTTGTAGAGCCGCTGTGTGAAGGAGGAGCAGTGGGAGCGGCCGATGGTGTGCGCGCCGGAGAGGGTGACCATGTCGTCGGCGTTGAGGCCTTTGCGCTTGAAGTTCTCAATGAGCTGGGAGACGTCGAAAGTCGGGGGCGGGACATTGTTGTCGAGAACCTCATCCTCTCTGGACACGCGGCCGTCACGGCGGCCCGAGGGGACCTTGTAGTCGATTCCGCCGGCGAGGTATGCGCCGTCGCGGGCGGCGAACGCGATGATGTCGGCGCAGGAGACGGTGCGCGGGCAGTGCGCCTCGAGGACGGCCTTGGCGTCGTCCACGACATCGAAGCCGCGCATGCTGGGATTGTTGGCGACGGAATCCTTCTCGGCCTTGTTGCCCGGCGTGGAGTTGATGAGGATGGAGGCGTCGCAGCCCCGGACGAAGCAGTCGTGGAAGTGCATCCGGATGAGTCCAGCGCCGACGCCGGGCTCACGGGCGATGCCGCGGCGGACGGCGTTGCGCACGATCTCCTCGGCCTGTGGGCACGACTTCTTGTAGAAACCGACCTCAAGTTTCCCCGGATGCGAGGCGTGTGCGTGTGCCGCCGATGAGGAGACGACGACGAACGCCGACAAGGCAAATGCCAACCACGTCGACCTCATGGTGGTCGGTCTCGGTCGGATGCTACTCTCACTCTGAGCTTGCTTGCTGCTTTAGCTTTGGAGCTCGATCGAGAATTCGAGATGGTGATAAAGAGATGAAGAGCGGAGCAGCTGCTTGATCTCTATTTATACAGTTCTGAGAGGATGCATGGCGTGTGTGGATGGATATCGTGTTTGTGAACCGAGTCAACGAAAAAGCAAGACCCAATCCCTGGATCACCAAATGGTAGTGGACTTTAATTTATAGTACATATACCGAGTATGTCACTATCTACCTAATGTTTGCCCAGATTTTTTTTTCTGTCGCAGGACTCCCTCCGCCCCAAAATATATAACGTCCTTCACACTTTTCGAAAAACAACTGCCAGTAATTATATATTAAAATATTTAAATATTTATGCTTAGTAATTACTATGATCGTAAAGATCTTTTTGTCTAATTTTTTAACAAATTTATTTAAAGATATAAATATTGCACGTATAAATCGAATCAAACTTGTGGCAAGAAAACCCAAAACGACACTTATTTTAGGATGGAGTGAGTACTTGTTTAGAGATGGAAAACAATGTTAGTCTGAAGGTTACCTGCTTCATCAGGCAAATATTCTCGACATATACAGTAAAAGTTTCATTGACATGGTCGATACTGCCACCGCATGACTGGGACAAATCAAACCGTGTCTCATCACAATTTCAAAAATTTATGTCGATTTCGACCGTTTACTTTTGTAGCTCGCACTGCACAGCACCATGTCAAAAGAGACACTAACGGTTGAATGTGAATCCATATGTATTATGTTAAGCCTGCAGAATGATTAAAAGTATTGATGTTTTTGAATGTGAATCCATGCCAAAATGCTTTTGCACTAAATGGTTAATAGAGCAACTGGTTATATTCAGTGGCGGATTTACAGGGGGGGCTGTGGGTGGGCTCTAGCCCCCCCCCCCCTAAGCAGCTAATTACCTTTAAATAACTATAGCAAAATTATCAAATCACTATTAAATCTCTATGCAAATCAGCATATCCATTGTTTTAGTCCCTCTTTGTACTCCATCTTGTATCCGCCACTGGTTATATTATCCTACCTAGCCACAGCAAACATGAAGAAATGGATGAGAAGACGCAACTGCTTTGGGGGGGGGGGGGGGTGCCCCGGGACCGGGGGGGGGGTGGGGACGGGGACATTTGACTGTTCTATACATCAGGAACCGGATATATACCATCCACACTGCAGCACCTCAAAAACAACTCTGAGAAGAAAGGCCAAACTCAACTTCAGATAATTTCCAATGTAATAAAATAGATTTCAGCACACTAGGGTGGATCTGAAAGTCCATGTACAACCATCCTAACCCCCTATGACGCCATTACGTGTTGCATTCAAATTATTCTCTACGTTATAATTACTACAAAGACACACAAACCGGCGTGTACGTTGCGTCATCAGACATTTTACAAACAATACATCATTCTAGATAGACCATTAGCTTCTGTAGTAAGTGGTTATAGCCCTATATCCTAATACTCACATTAATTAGTAAAGCACTCAAGTGGATTTCGGGTGACGAAGTTGCGAATATTTGGAATACATGACATATTTGAATCCTCCAGTGTTATTAAAAATAGGGAGGAAAAGAGTAGATATTTCATTCTTCTTCTGTGTTGACGCAGTAGATTTTTTTTTCTCAACAAAATTGACGTGGTAATTCAGTACTGCCTGCTACATATATTAATTAGCAATTGTAGACAAAAGGCTATGAAGCCAAATCAAACATGGACACTCATCCATGAGTTTTGTGGGATCTGATTTTATTATATATAATAATATAATAAGAAAATATACGCCAGGTATTTAATTTAGGGCATACTTGTAGTTTTTCAATTGGTTATGTTAATAATTAATTCATGTCAAAACAAAGCCACATACAAGACTCTTGAATCCATTCACAAGCTAAATGCTGCTGAATTTTTGTTCTAGTCATCTTAGTGTAACCTTCTTCTCTCCTTTAGTTTTGTTTATTAAATTAAATGTTATTTGAAATACAAGCTTGGGGTTATAACGACACAATAAAGCATCCGGATCCATGAACTATCCCGAAGTTCCCCGTCCCACTCGGGAGTTCCAAACTAAAAGTGTTCATTAATTGCCCCTTCCCCTTCTATAACTTGCTCTTTTGCGCAGGTCTCCTCTATCGCCATTTATGTCGTGCTGTACCTGGCACTTATCCACTTCTTATGGGAATGAAGGTCCACAACTCCCAATAGATAGAGGTAACTATTGATTTGCTCTCATCTAGTTATTAATCGTGTTATAGTTCGGTTGGCCTCGTCGAGAAGGCTAATATCTGCATATGAATCAAAAACACAAAAAAAAGTCCCTATGATTAAGGACTCAAAGTTGGGGGTCGTCTCCAGAAATAATTGTGGATCATGGCTAAAATTTTTACACTTTGTGCAAATAACATCATTTTACATGAAAAAATTGTGTTTGATTTCATTAACAGACTTGTAGAACAAAACAATCTCAATAATTATGACGTATTGACGTGTGGAACATATGAACAAATAACTTGAGCTAATTAGCTCAAATTGACTAGTAGTGTGGGTTGACGGCGAAGCACTTTTCCCTGATCTCTCCCTCATCGCCGGTGAGCACCTGCACCTTGCCCATCTTGACCATGGCCTTGGCGAACTTCACCTGCCATGCCTTCTCGACTGCGGCATTGAAGTGCACGATCCCGGCCGTCCAGGGGCTGTCGAGCAGTGTCTTGTCTGAGACGAACAGGCCCTTGTGCGCCAGCAAGTTTTTGAAGTACTGGTTGTCGAATTTCGCCGGCGTGACAGGGTCTTGCGGCACCACCGTGGGGTCCATCTGGTCGTTGCTGGACGGCCACGGGCAGCGCATCTTGAGGTGCTCGGCGTAGGCGGGGTCGAACGAGGGGTCCGTCCGCCCCAGCTGCCCGCTGAAGTTGTAAAGCCGCTGTGTGAAGGAGGAGCAGTGGGAGCGGCCGATGGTGTGCGCGCCGGAGAGCGTCACCATATCGTCGGCGTTGAGGCCTTTTCGCTTGAAGTTCTCAATGAGCTGGGAGACGTCGAAAGTCGGGGGCGGGACATTGTTGTCGAGCACCTCATCCTCTCTGGACACGCGGCCGTCACGGCGGCCGGAGGGGACCTTGTAGTCGATACCACCGGCGAGGTAGGCGCCGTCACGGGCCGCGAACGCGATGATGTCGGCGCAGGAGACGGTGCGCGGGCAGTGCGCCTCGAGGACGGCCTTGGCGTCGTCCACGACGTCGAAGCCGCGCATGCTGGGGTTGTTGGCGACGGAGTCCTTCTCGGCCTTGTTGCCCGGCGTGGAGTTGATGAGGATGGAGGCGTCGCAGCCCCGGACGAAGCAGTCGTGGAAGTGCATCCGGATGAGTCCAGCGCCGACGCCGGGCTCACGGGCGATGCCGCGGCGGACGGCGTTGCGCACGATCTCCTCGGCCTGTGGGCACGAGTGCTCGTAAAAACCGACCTCAAGTTTCCCCGGATGCGAGGCGTGTGCCACCGAGGCAACGAATAGCGCCGCCAAGACTGTTGCCAGCCATGTCGAACCCATGATCGACTGCAGTGCTATCGTATCGCTCTGCAGGTTTGCTATAGTAGCTGTTGAGCTGAGGTCGAGGACGGTGGCGATGGGTCGCTGCTGAGAATTGAAGCTGATGAGAAGATGAAGAATGGCGCCACCGCTGGGTCTCTATTTATACACAGGGACTCGGAGCTAGCTTCAGCTTGCATGGCATGATGTGGCAGTTGGATGGTGGCGTGTGCATGTCATGGATGTACTGTGCTGTATCTGTGCACCCAGTCAACAAATAAGACCCAATCTTCGCATTCCCAGATGTCTGCTAGACCCTCCTTCCACGCAGCATCGTGAACAACAGCTGCAAAACAGCATGCATCTTGACTCGTCTTGTGTTTTCAATTGCCACGCGCAACAAATTCACAAAACGGTAAAAAAAACATTTTTTGTTTCCATTCCACCTGCAATCGCATATGGAATGGATGAAGGGAGCAATTTAGCACCACTTTTCCCATAGGACCGAATGAAGAGAGCAATTTAGCAATATTTTTCCCATAGGACTGGACGAAGGAAACAATTTATCACCACTTTTACCATACAATGTCCCGCAAGAAGAGGATAATCTCCAACTTCGACTTATCAATTTTATTTGTCATGTAAATATCAAGTTAACTAAAAAAAATTATCACACGAATAGTCGAATCATTCAAAATGATTTTTTTTCATTCACAATCCTAAATTATAATAAAAATTCAAGTGGACTGTGGGCCTGTCTGCGAGCACATGAATAAGCTTTTCTTACGTTGGTTCTCGTGAATAGGATCTACTTGTCGATACATCGCTGTCTCGAGGAGCCATGGACGGATTCATGATGTAGAAAAAAAAAAAACTTCACTTTGTACTGTAAATTACGTGGCTAAATATATCACGAGGGGCTATATCGTGTGATGCTGATCAATCAACGTAACTGGAAGAACCGGTAAGAGAGCCGACACAGTAAGCATATGTACGTGTCACCAACTACCTAATGTTACCCAGAGAGCGAGGCAGAGACTTGGTAGCACCGTAACGTAGCAGGAGCAGCTATCACAATCGTATGCAAAATCAGAGAGTTGTTAAGAGAAAACGATGTGTGGATTTTACTTTAGAAAATCCTCTAACAAAAGAGCATGTACATGGATGAACACGCGCGCGCGTAACATGGACGAGGTCGACACGTGAATGACCGGGACAACTCAAATTGGAGACGTATACATATGAGCTGGAGGACGATGTCAACAAGTTATTTATAATTTTATTTACCTTTCGTTTACCTTATAGCTCGCACTTAGTCAAGAGAGTTGGTGATCTTCAAGAATATTGTATCATTTCATAGAAGAAAGTCGACCGAGATATATGTCCGGCCCTGTATAAATGTACCATTCTCCAAAATGCAAACCACGACTACGATCACGCGTGATGATTTGATCAAATCCCCGTGTAAATTTTAATTTCTTCTTTAAATTAACGGTTTGATTGTTAGATCGAGGTAACTAATACTAATTAGTCACCCTACTTTTTGACATTTTCTTGTTTTATGTCTGTCTTTTGCTGCACGGAAACGCTGTTAATTTGGTTGGGTTAGTTGATGCAACAGGTAGCATAAGGTAGTTGAAGATGCCGTGCACCGTGCGTTTCCACAGAAACAACGTTGTGAAAACAATTTCCAACTTTAGACCACATATATGCACCCATACTGATAACATATATCTCTCGGCCGCCCCAAGTGCCGATCAAATGGCCAACAGCTGTACGACAATATCCTCAGGGTGAATTGTGACGCCGACACCATATTATAATGCAAAGAGTATGTACGAAATTTGAAAGCTTCAAATATATTGTTTTAAAAATAAAACTTCATACTTTGGATAAAGGAACTTTTCAATGAACGAATGTCAACACGGTAATTGCATATGTAGGCAAACAGCAGGATTAGGAAGTGCAAACGACAACATTTGACAAAAAAAAACGAGGGTGGACACATCTATGAAGTCGTCGAAGCTAACTGCAGATGATCTCATTCCTGTTTCTAGGACATGCATATTGCATAGGAGAACTAGATAATCTAAGTCTAAGTCATGTGACTAAGTCACTGACCATCCAACGGTTGTGACACCTTAATCCAAGATTTGAAATAATTTAAAATTTTATAGTATTAATTAGCATTATAAGAAGTCTAATTGCCGAAGGAGGTGGAAAACATATTTTGTAAAATGAATTAAGACATGAAAAAAGGTTATAAAATTTGTATGCATTCTTGTCATGTAAATGGTGTTTATCTGTGTGCAAAATAATTCTCAAATGTGCTTAAGTTCGATGAGTTTGAAATCCTTTTCTCAAAATTATTTGCAAAATATTTTATAATTTCCTACTAAATACCTGTTGGGCCATTTCTTCCCCAAATCACCGCCCCCTTGGACCGAACGAGGCCAAAGGCCGTCTCCCCCGCCAGGCCCGTCTCCCACCTCCCCTCGCGGGCACGCCCCGTTAGCTCCTAGCTACCGATTTCCTCCCAAGTCCCAAACGGCCGCAGCCGCCCTCTTCGGCACGCGTGCAGCCACGCCGCGCGGCCAGTCCCCCGGCTCGGCGTGCGCCGCACCTCCGCAGACTGCATCCGACCCCCCACGCCCACCGTTGGCCTCTCCCCCTCCCCTTCACCCACATGGAGAAGACGCCGCCGCGCCGCCCACGTGTGTCTCACATCCCTGCCGCCCCCAAGGTGCTTTGCTTTTTTAATTCTTCTCTAGTTAATGTGGTAATTTCTAGGTATCTTGAGAATTAACATGACAGATTCTTTTTTTATCTAAAAACTAAAGATAATACTACTTCTGTCTCAATGTAATTTTGGTTTAAGTCAAACAATCTTAAATTTTAGAATAATAATATAAAAATTTATTCTGATAAATAAATATCATTAGATTTATCATACAATATATTCCATAGCAAATCTATCTGATGACATAAATATTAATAGTATTTTGTATGAATTTGGTCAAATATAGAGTAATTTGACTTGGAATAAAACCCAAACGTCTCTTTGCGATACAGAGGTAACAAATATCTATTTTGTCTGGTTGTAGATGAACGACAGCAAAAAAATTTAAAGCTAGGAATATAAAAATAAGAATGAAAACATTTGAGATTGATATATATTGTACAACTATATGGATTGGATGGATATGTGTGGAGCTCAAGGGCGAACTGCTACACATATATGCCAAGCTTCACCGATAGTTCGATCGAGCCAATAGCCATATATTGGTTTAGCACATATCAATTATATTATGTAGTCGATAATTCAGCAAACAAATGGTATAGACGTTGATCGAAGATGATTACCTTACATGAAAAGCACATAAGGAGATTTTTTTTCTAGTCCATATAAGTTACCACAAATCAAATCACCGTAACAAAAAATCATTGATGACCCACAATTAAATTAAATTTAGTCAGTGATAATTGAGTGAGTATTTGACAAAAAAAAAGTGTCGAGCATAGTTGCAAAACATACCAACACTAAACACTAAGAACATCGAGGCCAATTTGGAGTAAACTCATGTCCTCTTAATCTTCTCTAGAACATGTCCTCACACGACTTCATCTCCTCTCCCATACATCATCCATTGAACATTCACCGATTCACCAAAAACAACAAAAAAACCAAAAATCCCCACAACAGTGACACAACCCACTCGAATACTGGATTTAGTCAGGTTTGAGGGGCCAGCGCTAGTAGGCATCCACGGGAGCACCACACGATGTGAACAGTGACTGTTGTTGTCGTCCATTGAGTGCCAAACCAGCCGTGCTCACGGGTCCATGGCTAGGCACAACACATGCAAGGCAGTCACCCGCGCACCCTCTGTTGAGTACCTTCATCTGCTTGTGCCACGGCCTTAGGATGGTACACGCGGAGGGGAGGTCGGTTGGTCTCTCTAGTCTCTACCTTGTTCAACAACTATAGTATAACTTTACCAGGATCAACCTATAAAAATACACCACCAATGACAAGAACAATGATCTCGCTCAAAGCTACGTTTGGAAAAGAGTGTCATTATCCAAAAATGCCAGGTCCTAATACAAGCAAACAATGGGTGATTTATTTTGCCCAAGCGCACTGAAGGTAGTATATAATCATAACCATCCATCTCCAGAAATATGCATGTACTCCAAAGGCTAGCTAGAGATATGATTACTCAAGGCAGGGAAAGAAGAAGAAAGAGGAAAAGAGGAAAAACAAAGAGAAAAAGGGCAGCATCAAGCATCTATCTAGTCCTACAGTCTGAAGCATGTGGATGATTGGGTCAATCATGTGTGCGTGCCATGTCGGGCCACAAGGATCCAAGGTGCACCGCATTATTCTTGTTCTTGGTCCAGAAAGGGGGCCACGCGAGCGCGAGGGCGAGGCTCACAAGGCCACAAGGATCCAAGAAGAGCACTGTATGCGCCTGACGGTGCAGAAGATTCGTGTGCCCATTCCGGCCACCTTTTCTACTAGCCTCCGTGCCCCTGGTCCCTGCCCATGGACCATGGTAGAAGCTACGGCTGCCTGCCATTGACGCTTTGCCAGAGCGAGAAAGAGAACCTTCGCCCCCATGTGTCCGGCCTCTTCTTGCACATTATATTAGTTATATAAATTAACTAAGAACGTGGATCAAGTGACGACTGACGATGATTAAAGATACATAATACTCTCTCCGTTCCAAAATTTCTATCGCTTGCGTTTTCCGAGAAAAAACTATCGGTAATTTTATATTAAAAAAATATTAATATTTATAATACATAAGTAGTATCATTAGAAAGATCTTTGAATCTAGTTTTTTAATAAATTTATTTAGAGATATAAATATTGCACGTATTTCTTAAAAATTGAGTCAAACTTATGGCACGTACACCAACTGCGACAATCAATTTAGAACTGAGGAAGTAGTATACACAGAGATCCGTCAACTTAGAGCCAAAATAGAAAAGATTGCTTTCTTAGGCCTTGTTTAGATACCCAATTTTGGGTCCAAAATCTGCATAGTAAATGTCCCGTCACACTGTAGCAATTTTGTTTTTATTTGGTAATAATTGTCCAAACATTGATTAATTAGGCTTAAAATGTTCGTCTCGTAAAGTACAACAAAACTGTGTAATTAGTTTTTTATTTTATCTATATTTAGTACTCCATACATGTGTCAATATTTTGATGTGACGGAGAATAGGAATTCTGCATAATGAATTTTAGACCCAAAATTAAGTGTCTAAACAAGGCCTTAAAAAAATAGAAAAGATTGCAGTTGCAGTGAACAGTGGGGAGACTGACTGACAGTTTTACTCCATTCCTCGATCGGGCGCCGATCCCGAGGCCGGCTTAATTGGGCTAACAACCGCGGCACCTCACTTGGTGCCATGTTCTTACGGCTATAGTAAACGCAGCGCTGGGCGAAGCTTCTTGCCTATCAGAGGCTGCCACATGAGGAATTGAGGAGTACTGCAGGGGCAGTCAGGGATCAGGGTCGTCTCGATTGTCGTTTCCAAGCTGTATCCTGTAGGTAGCTCATGCCGAACAGGCAGAGTTAGCTAGAAGGTGTGGCCATGGCGGTCCCTCCCTGGATCCTCTGTGTATGTACTTTGATAATTGATGAAGCTAGGTAGATGCCAAACAGGACAGAAGAGCAGGTGCTGACACTCACTAACTGCAGATCATGTCGATCCAGGCCCATATGACCTGCACATGCACGCATGTTCTTGTTCGGTTCGGTTCGTTCCTTCCTGGCCGGCCTCCCCAGTGGATCGTGCGAGAATGGATCGACGTGTAAAGAGACCACCAGCAGCTAGTAGAAGCCAGAGAGAGGGAAAGAGAGAGCGGGGGACAGAGAGAGGTGCAGCGCAGCGACAAGCAGGAAAACAAGCAACATGCGTGCTACACGCCGGCCCTCCTGTGATGAGCTAGCTAACTTGCTAGCCAACTAGTTGTGCACTTGTGCTTGTGTGCTTGCCAGGCAAATGCCCTTTGCAGCAGGCAAATTGCATTGTTGCTCTCCCTCATGTGCTTTTGTGCTTGTGCTGTAGTATCTCCAGCCGAGCTGAGAGCGATTCCGCCTGCTAAGCTACCTAGCATTCACACACGCAATGCAAAGCTATGCAAGGAGATCTCAGTGCCAGCTGATGCATATGCATGACTGGACACATCCTAGTTGGTTAAATGAATGAACATAAATAAGCCTGGATAGATTAATTGTGAATAATGCTAATATATTAATTGAACCGACAGATACATGCCTGCCCATGCCCATGAATTGTATGTTCAATAATAACACTTATCTGAACATCATCCTTAGCCTTAGCTTGTACACTATGCCGAATAATGTAACTCTACCATCTCTCTTCTCTGTCTCGTAGTATGTTACAGTTTACTTACAGTCATTCTCACATGCATGTAATTGGTAAGTACAGTAATGTGATAATGTACAATTAAGTACACACATGAATGAACGAATGATGCAGAGCAGACTGATGGATTGAGATGACGGATGACTCGAGCTGTCTAGAAAACTGATCAACTCCTGACCGAGTCCTCTGACGCGACGCGCGATTCCCTCTGCAATGCTAGCTGAAACTGACACTGAATCCGATCTGATCAATCAGTTGACCTTGTTGCACTTGAGCCTGACCTCGCCGGGCGGGCCGGTGAGCACCTCGATGTTGCCCATCTTCACCATGGCCGCCGCGAACTTCTGCGACCAGAGCTTCCGGTTGGCGGCGTACTGCGCCACGAGCGCCGCCGTGTCGTTCCGGTCCCCGAGCGCCTGGTCCGACCCGAACACCACCTCGTGCGTCACCACGTTGCCGTAGTACTGGTTGTCCAGCTGCAGCGGCGTCTTGAAGTCGAGGTCCACGACGCGGTCCTTCCCGCCTCCCGCCGCGGGGCACCTCGCGCGCAGCCGCGTCCCCAGCGTGACGTTCAGCGTCGGGTCCAGCTGCGGGTACAGCCGCGTGTTGGCGAACGACGAGCAGTGGGAGCGGCCGATGGAGTGCGCGCCCGACAGCGTGACGAGGTCGTCGGCGGTCAGGTTCTTGGACGCGAACCGCGCCAGGAGCTGCGTCAGGTTGAACGACGCCGGGGGCAGGTTCGCCGTCGCCTCGGAGGCGTTGGAGACGCGCCCGTCCAGGCGGCCCGACGGCATCGCGAAGCGGATCCCGCCCATGATGCGGGCCGCGTCGCGGGCGGCGAAGGCGACGATGTCGGCGCAGGAGACGGTGCCCGGGCACCGGCGCTCCACCACGCGCTTCGCCCGGTTGATCACGCTGAACCCGCGCAGGCTTGGGAAGTTGGGCGCCGACGTCTTCTCCACCGTCCTGTTGCCTGGCGTGCCCGTCGGGTCGTCCAGCAGCACCGACGCGTCGCATCCCTGAAATGTAGGCAACATTGAGTGATTAGTTCGTTTGTGCGTGCTGCATTGCATTGCATTGTCCGGCAATGGCAATGGAATTATTGGCATTATGGATGTATGTACCCTGACGAAGCAGTCGTGGAAGAAGAGGCGGATGAGGCCGGGCCCGTTGCCGGCGTCCTTGCGGACGGCGGCGTGGACGATGGTCTCGATGAGGCTCTCGGCCCCGGGGCAGGTGGCGTTGTAGTACCCGACCTGCAGCTGCGCCGAAGTGGAGGAGAAGCAGCATGTCGCCATCACGGCGATGACAGCCACTACGACGAGCTGCCGTACTTGGACGGCGACCTTAGCTCTGGTGCCGGCGCTCATCGTCCCTGCTATACTGAGTACTGGCTACCCTATGAATGATGGATAGAGACGAGAGCACCGGCCGGCCCACAGCTAGCTCACAAGCTAGCTGGGTAGCTTGTGAGCGGACTACACTGTATACCGACAGATGGAAGCTAGGTGGAGTAGCAAGGAAGGAGGATCGAGGAACCTTTTATATATATACAGATCGATGATGGATCCATCCAGCATACAGTATGTTATATGTATGTGCGGAGGCAGTGGTGATTGGCGAAGAACGTTCTATACTAACTACGTAGCTAGGTAGCTAGTTGGGAGGCCGGAGGGGGGATAACATGGCCACCACACCAGCCACGCGCAGCCAGTGTGTCAACTGGAACATGGCATTCGAAGCGGCGAAGGCCTGTAGTTTTGACCAGCTAATTAAACGAGCGGACGAGAATCTTGTCTTGTCTAATTACAACCTGCAGAGTGCATCTGCGCACGCAGTGTCCTGCAGATCTGTGCCGTGCTTCGCGCCATCGCCTTCGCCTTCGCCTTCGCGCGCTCCCGATCCATCAGCAGTAAGCGGCGGGCGGGCAGGGGAAAAAAGAAATGGGTGATGGCAGTGACACAAGAACTGAGACACGACAAGGAGAGGACGACGATGTCCGTCAGGTAATTTGGCGCCACGAATTGAGAGCGCGAGGCCGGGGACTGGAAGGAGTGCTGTGGTAGTGCTCTTCGCCTGATACATCCACCTAGCGGCTGGATCCTTGGATTCAGGGCGTAAATCCATCCATTCCTCCGTCAGGTTCAGTTTGTTATTGGAGCAAGGCCAATAATAGCTTTTAGGTATGCATAGTCCACTTATCTCTCTCATAGGACACCAACTTTCTCGGTTCTTATGTCTAAGCTTCTCGGTTCTTATGTCTAAGCCGACTATAAGCTATAAGCTTATAGTTCGATTCACCTTTTTCTCCTTTCATCTCTTCTCCAGCTCAGCATTCGGACTCCTTGTGGTCTCTTATTATACTTGCTCTTAGTAGCAGTATTTTACTATGTTTGGCTTCACATTCAATGACCACGGAGGCGGAGCACCCCAAGGGCGATTTTTCACGCTCCAACATTTTCTGACTTTTTTAGGAGACTCGATCTTATGTATCTACTTATTGTCTTTTTGCCTTTGCTCGGTAGTTCCATAGCCGGTTTTTTCGGACGATTGGTGACGTAGTCTATCTAGGACCGAAACAAAGAATGTGGCCTAGAACGAAGGTGACGTCGATGGAGAGGACATCGATGAAGAAGGGAACACCGCCCTCGAGAGAACAGCTCCTCCAACCCCGGCGTCGGAAGCAAAATGAGCCACTCTAACCCTGGCGTCGGTAGCAACATGAGCCACTGAAGATCAGCGGACACACCTAATGTGTTTCCTACTTGGCAAGCCAAGCGTCGTGGGTGAGAGAGAGAGAGAGAGAGAGAGAGAGAGAGAGAGAGATTGTGTGTCAGAGAGAGTTTACAATGAGAGATAGGAAGACGACAAAGTTCTACTCATCTAAGGTTTGACGTACTATTCGATTGATCCATCCCCACTAGGGAAGGGTGGTCATAATTAACTTAAAAAATCAAACTAAAAGAAACCAATACCGAAACCAAAAGAACCGTAACCAAAAGATTCGTTTCCTTATTAAGTTTCAAATAGCAAGGAACCGTAATAAAAGAAGAAATTTTGGTTCTAACTCTCACATAATCAAAAGAACTAATCAAACTAAAAGAAGCCAATACCAAAACCAAAAGATCAGTAACCAAAAGATTGGTTCCTTATTCAGTTTCAAATAGCAAGGAACCGAAATAACAGAAGAAATTTTGGTTCTAACTCTCATGTAATCAACCAAAAGAACTAAAATACAAGATTGCTTGTATTTTTATGACTAAAATCCAAGCCGCTGTCATCGTCTTCTTCCTCTTATGTGAGGCGCAAGCATATAAACACGGTATCGTGGGAGAGGGAGAGGCTAGGTTGCACCCTAATAGCGCGGTCGTGTGAGAATGGAGAGGGAGAGGGAAAGGATGGTCGGTAAGCAACTCGGGTCCGACGGATTGGACCCAATAATTCCCGCATGCCGCACCAGTCAATGCTAGAAATGAAAATTTCTTTTTGTCGAATCCCAAGAACCAATAGAAAAATGTGAAAATCGAAAGAAATAAAAATGGAAATGCTCCTATCATTTTTCTGTTATCAACAGAAAAGCTCTTCATTCTCTTTTTCTGAGGAACATCTCTTAATTCTCCTGTGTGTCTAGATTGTTATACCCAGAAAAAAAAAAAGGCCACAAGACCTGAAACGCACAGCCTACTTGGGTCTCGGCTGCGCTGGCCTTTCAGCCGGAAAAAACTTGGATGGACACTGGGCTCATTGCGTCCACCGTGAGCTCCCGCCCTGGGCTCATAGGCCTAAAACCGGGCGGGTCGCCCCACTCTCAGCCGCCGTGGCGCGGACCCGAGCGGCGGCGTTGCTCTGTCTGAAAGTACCTGAGGTAGCGAGGGCCTGTGGGGGCGCTGAGGCACGCACGCGCAGACTATTCGACGGCGGAGTGCGCGGGTACGGAGAGGGTCGCAGCCTGCACGTAACTTGTTGGACGGAATGCGGCAGTCTGCTCTGCTGGAGACCAATGCCCCACTCTGCGTGCTCGCGCCAGCCGAGCCATCTGCGGGATGCGCGGTGCCCGCCGCCGCAACTTTCGCTTGGGGCCAGGCCCGGCCTTGCCTGACGAGGACGATGTGCAAGACCTCGGCCCGCCTCCGCGGCGCTGGTACCGGGCAGCATACGCCCGGCTCCTCCGGCATGCGCTGGTACCGGGTCGCGCACTTCGACGACGCGCTCGCGGGTGAGTTCGTCGCCGCCGTGAGCCGTGGCCAGACGCCGCCGAAGATGAAGGCGACATCGCTGAGATCGCTGACGCAGGTCTGCGACGTGCTCGGCGTATCGGCGCAGCAGAGGAAGAGCGTGCTGCTCACCGTCTGCCCGCAGGTGACGCAGCACCTAGTCTGGCGGGGCGCGCTCGAGGCGGTGCTCGGGGATCTCCAGGCCGACATGGCGTTGCTGGACAGCCCATCCCTTCCCCGGCGACCCAGATGGCCGAGCAGATCGCGTCCGCCTGCACCGGCCCGCTTCCTGTCGGACACGGCGACGCCGTTTAAGAGACCAGCAGAACAGCGAACTCCGGCCAAGAAGTGGCAAGAAGTGCTTGACATGTTTAATGACCTCGTCAGGAGTCTGGAGACCGACGATCGAGTCACCGGGCACGCGCAGAAGGTAGAGGCTATGAAGGAGGGCCTGTACCAGATAGACGCGATGTCGTCATTGAGCGGAACATGCATCGCCTTCAACGCGGCGCGCGCCGGCAGGAGCAGGACTGCCTGGTGCAGAGGAAGCTGTCCAAGAGCCTGGGCCACTCCTCCAGGTGCTGGACGCGGCTCCTCTTCTGCCTCTATGCCTATGGCACCGTCCGGGACGTGGATGTGCACGTCGGCAAGTGCATTTCTGGCAAGGGAGGTAGGAATGTCGCCATTGACGCCATGAAATTCCTGACTGACGGTGATGAGTTGGTGGCCACGAGCAGCGTCAAGCAGCTGAGATCCAACACCCTGGCGAGTTATTTGAGATTGGGGATTGATCCAACACCTAATGAGTGATTAGTGAGTATATCTATAGGTCTTTCATGAGTTAAGACCGTCTATTTGCACTTAGCACCATATCGTTGCAACAGTGGGATATATATGGTTGCTTCTTGTTACATACACATGAACGAATTGAGGCGTGAATGAATTGATATAACATAGTAATAGCTTGTACAAAAAGTCTTTTAATTTGATGAACATGAACAAATCGGGTAGGACTAAAATAAAGGTCACCTCACAGTATGAAATTCTAGGATAGGAGAGTGTTTCCCTCCTTTTCTTGCTCTAGGGGGCTTTAAAAAAGCTTTGGAGTGTCTTTTGCTTCCACATAAACTCTCTTTCCCTATCTTAACTGAGATCTCCCGCCATTGCGTTCAAAAAAGAAGAAAGAAATTCTAGAGACACATGTTGCTTTGAATGGTATTTTGATCTAATAATTATTACAACTTGTAAATTTGAATCTGAATTGTGCTTTAGTATGTGGTGTTTCTTTATAGCCATAGAATCATATAAGGGGCCTAAGGCCGGTTGACACGTGGCAGCAGGAGCGGGAGCGGAGGGGCCGGCGTGGTGGCTGGCAGAGGCACTAGTAGGGCGCAAGCCCTAGGGCTGCGTGTGGCGTGCGCAGGCGGCGGCTAGGGTTAGAAGGAGAAAGCCAAGAGCTGAGAGCTAGGATAAGGGTTTTCCCTATTTCTTTCCTAATTGCAATGAATACGGTCTTTATTTATAGTCCTGATAAGATTTAACCCGATTCGCTGCTTCCTATTTTATTTATCTCAATTTTCCTAATTTGTCTAGGTGATGTGGCATCCTCCATAGATGGTGACGGCGGCGCCGGGGCTGCGCGCCTGGTCCCTCCTTGCGCATGTGCGCCCGGTCCTCGGCCCGCGAGGCGCGGCTATTACGGCGCTCCTCCTCTTCTATGCTTGAGTTGACCCAATTTCTTTCCAATTTCGTTGGGCCATCGTTAGACTAGTTACAAATGAATTATAGTTTTCTAATTTCTTTAACTTCATGAATTTTCTTTTAACAGCGGTTATCATCTCTCTTGATTTTACCTATCTAATAGTAAAATCGTTGTTCATCCCACTGACATATATTATGAGGACAAAGTCATAGCATTCGTGTTATACCTAGGAAAAAAAATCCATCCTTGTTGACATAGCGTGCATATAATCCTCGGTCATCCCATTTGATTGACAGTGTCAATCTTACTATTACTAATTAGAGGTTTTAACGGAGCCATCACGTTAACTCTCACCAGATGTGTTAAGAAAAAAGATAAATCTAAGAAAATCTCACAATAATCAGAAACATCTGGCCTTTAATTTCCTAGACTCTAATCATCATATTCGATAATAGCCATTGGATCTATTGTAATTTATAAAGAAATTACCCACGTTTGTCATTATAAAAAATACATAAAGTAACACCCTAAATTTGCATATAAATTACCCACACATGCCATTATACTAAATAAAGCCTATTTTCCAAAAAAAAAGAAAAATTATGACGTTGCCTCCTAAGAAAAAAGATAAATCCAAAAAAATCTCACAATAATCAGAAACATCTGGCCTTTAATTTCCTAGACTCTAATCATCATATTCGATAATAGCCATTGGATCTATTGTAATTTATAAAGAAATTATCCACCTTTGCCATTATGAAAAATACATAAAGTAACCCCCCTAAATTTGCATATAAATTACCCACAAGTGCCATTATATTAAATAATGCCTATTTTTCAAAAGAAAGAAAAATCATGATGTTGCCTCATAGTTGGTAAATTACTATCTTTGCCATTATAAAAAATACATAAAGTAACCCCCTAAATTTGCATATAAATTATCCACACGTGCCATTATACTAAATAAAGTGTACTTTCTATAAAAAAGAAAAATTATGACGTTGCCTCATACGGAGTAGTTGGTGAATATAAAATATTAGATTGGTCTATCTATCACGTTGACTTAGTAAATATATTTTAATATTAATATAAATACTTTGTAGCCATCATGTTCATAACTATTTTGCATATAAATTACTCCCTCCGTCTCAAATTTTAAGTCATTCTTGGAGAATCAAAGTTTCTCACAATTGACCAAAATTATAGAGAATATTTTAAATATTTATAACATCAAATAGGTATAGTATAAAAATATAATTAACAAAGAATCCATTGATACTTAGTTGACATCCTAATTATTATATTATCATATAAATTTGGTCAAACTTAGATTACTTTGACTCTCCAAGATTCTTGGAATGACTTACAATTTGAGACGGAGGGACTATCTATGTCGGGTGAAT
>JALGXP010000692.1:0-25162 GCA_023333625.1 Bothriochloa decipiens
CCTCCTTGGCAAACTCCTCTTTCTGAGTCCCATATATATATATATATCTCTTTACAGCAACTGAGGATCCGTCTTCTAGCACTCCTTTGTAGACTACACCAAATGAACCTTTTCCCAGAATATCCTTGTAACCATCGGTTATGGTTCGTATCTCATTTTTCATGTAATATCTCATTTCCACTCTTTGAAGCATTTGGCACCCATTAGTTCGAAAGAAATCTTGGTGATCCATGTGTAACCCAGCACAATGATAGGAATGCTAAGGATGGTTGCTTGCCTGCATAACAAGGTCATGTAATGTTACTATTCTTCTAAACTAAACTAATTTTACTATTGAAAATAAAGAAAGAAAAGTATTCTTATAGGGAATAATAATGCCTCCTAGCTGACCAAAAGAACATCGAACAATCCTCTGCCACAGTGTAAACTTGGAGTGTTACATATAAAACGTTATCTGAATGACAACTCCGCATAAAACTCATTACACCAGAGTACCAAATCTAATATGATATGAACAAGCAAAGGCACTAACAATACAGATTTAATAGTAGTATCAGCTTGTTCTCTCAAAAATCAGTAGGCCAAAAAATTCAGCACATTCTTAATATGAGAGCTAACAAGTAGTATTAAAAATTAAACTAACTAAAACTTCGATATCTAAGGTTTGAAACAGAAATTACTAAATTTATTTACATAAGGATCAACAGCGACTAATTAATCCAAAGTTAGAAGGCTGCTGATGAATTCCAAGCGTGTTTTGGCAATTTTTCATACATCGGAGAAAGTTTTTAGAGTTTCAGGGGCTTCAGGCAAGTGTCAGCTATTTTATAGGGCAATTTCAAATCCTTCAGGTGAGTTTGGGGGAAAGTTTTAGAGAAATTAGAACAATGCTTCAATTGATGTTTCAGAGATAAAAAGAAAGCAAATTCAGAGAATCAACATGTATCCATACTTGAGGTGGAAACAGCCCGCGGCCGCCAGAAACACAGCCTGCGCAATAGCCAGCCCCCGCCGCTTCTAGTAGCGGGTGGCAGTGTCCCACGGCCAGCCATCGTGGATCCGCGTTGAGCTCCTGGGACTCCTATTCCGCAGCACCGGAGCGCCACCGGAGGATTCTTGGCGGCGTAGCAAAGATAGGCGGGATTGATGCGTATAGGCAGAATGCCCTGTTCGCTTGGTCGTTTCTGGCTGGCTGGTTCTGGCTGCTGCTGATTTTTTGTGAGAGAAAAATACTGTTGAATGGCTGGCTGGTTTGGCTGATAAGTTGAAACGAACAGGCCGTTCATTTTCTCTGTGTGTGTCAGTCGGTGGCCGGTGGGGCGTGGGGGACTTTGAGGGATAGGACAGAGCTGTTCTTGTGACTTCTCATTTTCTGAATGGGAAGAGGTTTAATTTTTTTATTCACTGCTCATGGCTTTTAATTTTCTATAGTGAAAGATACTTAAATTCTAATATCTTCTTTAGCTCATTTCGTCGCACTTGGATACGAAGTGTTTTCAAAAAATTTATACGTATTTATATCTCTTATAAAAATAAACTACATTAGCTATTTTCTGGTATGAATATTCCACTAGTATATTCTATCTTTTCATGCAAAATATCTACGTCATCATTCATTAATCATTCATTAATGCATCCAACTACTTCATTTAAATATTCACATATGCACATCAAAATGCTAAAAATCATTCAATAAATATATTATGATATTTATTAAATTATATTAATAAATATAAATAATATACTTATCGGCCCTTACCGCAGCATAGGTTTTCTCCTACTATCTCACCAGTCGAATAACGATCAGGCCCGGCCCTGGACACGGGCAAGCGGGGCGGCCGCCCCGGGCCCCCAATTTGGCGAGGCCCCACCCCAGACACTGCCACACGCACACGCAAACACACTGTTCGACTCCGCGTGATCGCGTCTTCGTTCACGGCGGCGGGCGGCGACGCGGATTAGGGCGTTGCGGATCGGGCGACGGTGACTTGGCGAGACTCTGGAGTCTGGACTTGACGCGACGCGCTGCGATCTACGCGACTCGCCTACTCCGCCCGACGCCCCGACCCTGACGAAGTGACGAACGATGAATCGACGATTGGCGGTGAGCCACTCTGAGCCGGCAGCACGAGTAGAGTAGATGAATTAATTTTTTGAACTAATTGTTTCTGTACATTTTAACAGCATCATGACATCAAGAACAAGAAAGTATGCTTCTGGCGTGAGAAAAGGGAAAAGAGAGCACGCCTAGATGAGTTAGAACAATCACAGAGGGGTTCTGTGCATAAGTTTCTCAAAAAGAATTCAAAGACTTCAAGAGATCCAAATCAGTTGGCGATAGTTGTCTGGAAGGATCCAGCACATATTGTTCCAGAAGGTGAAGGTCCTTTTGGTGATAATATTGGCATTGAAATGGGAGAAATCAATGTGAGTATTGATGAGAACATATTTAATTCAAATGCTACGGAAAGTACTAATGTTGATAAGGAACAGGTGTGTGACGTGGATATTTATGATCAAGAAATTGGGATAACCTTGATAATAAAGCAAGAGATATATTAGTTGAAAATGGGCCCATAAGAGAAGATAATATTGTATTCCCCTTCGATGATAATCTTAGGCATCTTGCATATTCTTATTATCAAAGAAAAATGAGTAATGGAGAGCTATGTGATAGAAAATGGCTAGTTTATTCAAAACACTTGCATATTCTCATCAACGAATTTGCATCGAGGAATGTTAGAAGGATTTTTTAAGGTATTTGAATATTTATGAATTGTTGCATATGAATATTGCTTTTACATGTGCAGTTAAGTATATATGGATATATATATATATATTTATATTTGCAACAACTCTATGTATGTATAAAGGGCCCCGTATTGTTGTTTCGCCCCGGGCCTCAAAAACTCAGGGCCGGCGCTGATAACGATTCGATGCTGTAGGCCCATATATGAAAAGAAGTTGTCGTACCTCACACTAGAAAGCTAGAGCTGAAAGCCTGAAACAGGGAAAAAAAACGACAAAAGAAAGAAAGAGATGACTGACCACACCATGGATACTCGAAGGAATTAGCAGCAGCGACTAGCAGTGGGTTGGGCATGAACGTATGAGTAGGGGAACGCATGAGCCTGTAACCGCGGCCTGTCGCAGGCTCGCAGGAATGCTGTAGCTTTGGCGCCACCGCTAGGCTCGCTGATGGGAGTGGGTCGAGCTTCTTCGGCGTACGCGCAGAGGGAAGAGTCCGCGACGACGACCTCGCCCCGCTGCTGCTCTGCAATGGCGGGGCACCGCGGATGGTAGGTACAGCTACGGGTATCTGTCTGCGATTTGAAGTCAACGGAGGAAGAGGCCAAGAAGCCCGGTTCTGTCTATTTCAGTTGACAACTTGACATCCATATTTTTATTTTAGTTTACCAAAACTCTTCTGGGTAACATGAGAGCCAAGTTAATTTAAAGGTGTGTTTGGATCTCACCCATCTCCTAAACTTTAATGACTAAATTTTAGTCATTTTAGAGACTAAACTTCTAACAAACTGATTAAAAAGTGAACACTTTAATCTTACTAGTGATCCAAGAGATAATAAAAAGTTATTCGTAAAAAAGAAAAGACGTTAAAAGGTGACTAAAATATTTTATTTCACTAAACTTTAGGAGTTGATATCCAGCAGGCCCTCTTATGCCTTTAAAAAAGGTCCTTTTGTTTCTCTTAACTATGTAATCTCTAAAGTTTATAGGTTTTGCCCTCCTAATTCTAAAACCCTAGAGAAATTGCCTTCTCGTATATAAAGCTACTTTAGATCAACCTGAATCCAAACTTGGCCTAAGTCCGAGACCATTTAAATTAAATTACCTCACCGCTCCAATTAGAAGTGGTTGGGTTTCCCGGGAGAAAAGCATTCAGCTATAAAAAAATCTGATGGACATCTGATAAGTTTTTTAAAACATGGGGAAAAAAAACCTTTTTTTTGAGGAAAAAGGGAAAAAAAACCTTAAGCTTCCAAAAGACTGATAAAGATCCAAGCCAAAGTTTAGATATGAGAAACTTTAAAATATTTAGGGCTTGTGAAACTATTTCTATAAGCTCCTTTAACATAGATTTAGTTCTAGGAAAATAGGAAAGTTTTTTCTAAAAAATATAGAAAAAAACTAAAATACTAATCAATTTTAAGCACACATTCTTAAGTTGGACTAAGTTTATAGAAAATAGCTTATGACCTAGTTCCTTTAAAGGAGTTGGCTTCGATAACATGGCCATTAGAGGCATTCCGAAAGAATCCTAGGCCTAGAGATAAGTGAGAATCATTCTTTCATAACATTAGACAATAGGAGTTTAATTCCAATCTTTGCATAAGTGCTGCACCTAAATTTTAAAAAATCGTGTGTAATATAAGTAACACATAGGTTTGTTCAATAACTTTAAATTTGTTATTTCAAACAATAGTCAGAAATATATATGTGCATCTATACTGTTACGTACTAAAGAAATATTCAGTACTACCTTCACCCTGAAAGGATGCAAATCCTCGGTTTGTTCAAAATCAAACTCTTAAGTTCGACTAAGTATATAGAAAATATTATCAACACATATGACTTCAAATAGAACAATAAGCATATATTTCATAGCGAATCTAATGATATTACTTAGTATCATAAAGATTAATATATATTTTATATAAATTTAGTTAAATTTTAAATAGTTTGACATTGTACTATTGTTGGGATGGAGAGAGTAATAATAACAGTAGACACATAGGGGCAATAACCTTAGACTTTTTTTCTTTTTTTTTTCCTTTTTGAGCAACACCTTAGAGGCAGCTGAAACCTGAAGCAGGCCGCTCATCACCAGCAGTCCTCTGGGCCTAAGCCCAGCTATATATCTCGTTTCGCTCGTGTTACCCAAAATGGAGCTAGAGTTTAATACCACCCTTAACTCGCGCAAAGTATAAATACAAATATCATTACAAGTTATAAATGTATTTAAATAAAATTGATTAGTTTTATATTTGATGTCAAAAAAATAAATTAATTTGGTAGACTCAATAAACGTGACAAAAAAAAAAGATATAGCCGTAGCGATCGAATTCATTGCTGCCAGAGACCAGTAGCTGTTTTTTTTTATTTTAAGTCAAAACACATATATTCATTAGACACAAGATTCAGAAAAATCGCCTACAACAAGTTCACTTACAACTGAGGGCTTTGGCTGGTTAATAATTCAGTATCAGAGGACAATATACAGCCGAGGGACTAGTAGCTGTTGACGACGAAGTGCTTCTCCCTGATCTCCCCTCGTTGCCGTTGAGCACCTCGACGTTTCCCATCTTCAACATAGCCGCGGCGAACTTGGACGACGGTGTTGATGAACCAGCTTGCATGATGTATACTATTTAGATCTTGAATTGCAAGTTACGTACTATTCCCTCCGTTTTAAATTGTAGTTCACTTTAACTTTTTTGATGCATGTATTTTACTATGTATCTAGATAAATAATATGTCTAGATACATAGCAAAGTGCATGCACCAAAAAAATTAAAGTGAACTATAGTTTGTAACGAAGGGAGTATAATGCATGCATGGTGTGGATGGTGCAAGCTGGAAGAACCGGTAAGACCGACAGGAGCCGACAGTGTATATATACATACACAATGCATGTCACCATCTATCTAATGTTGCCCAGCCCAGACTTTGTTGTAGCAGCAAAATGATGAGCAAAGCAGCGAGTGATCATTTAGAGATCTAAAACCATGCGGGGTCTGAAGGTTGCTTGATCAGAAAGTTCTTTTAGACAACAGTAAAGTTTCTGCACATTTGACATTGACATGGTCGATGTATACCGCCACCACAAGACCGGGACAAATCAAAGCCATATTTCTGGTGTCATCACAGTTTTTCAAAAATTCCTATCGTTTTCGATCATTTACCTTTGTAGATCACAGCACAAAGTCAAAAGGAGACCTGGTGGTAATATGGATTATGTTGTATATGCACTGTGTTACAGAATGGACAAAATGTTGATTGAATGTGAATCCATGACAAAAAAAAAGCTTTTGCACTAAGGGTTGATGCATGAACATTTTATATTAACCTGCCTAGGGCCTAACCACACAACAAACATATGAACAAATCGATGAGAAGAGAATACACAAATGCTAGCCTTTGACTGTTCTGTAGAGTACAGGGATATATACCTTCCACATTGCATCTCCTCAGAAACAACGCTGAGAAGAAAGAAACCAAAGTCAACTTCAGACAGTTTCAAAACGTACGATAAACCTGTCCAGATAAACCATCAGTTTCTGTAGTAATATAAAGTGGTTAACCCTATACTAATAGTCAGATCAGGAAAGCACTCCAGTGAATTTTGAGTGATGAAGTTGCGAATATTTGGAATACATGACATGTTTGAATCCTCCGGAGTTATTAGAAATGAGGAGCAAAAGAGTAGATATTCTAGTTAGATGGAGGTAACTATCGATTTGGTGTCTTATGGTTATTAATCGTGTCACAATCCAGTTGACTTCACCGAAAAGGCTAATATGTGCCTGCGAATCGAAGAACACAAAAAGAACTTCAAAGGACCAAACTCAAATAAATGAAGTGATAATTGTGGATGTATCCTTGCATAAAAAAAAATTGTGGATGCATGATTAAGCACTCGAAGTTGGGGTCGATCTCCTCTGGTAATAATTGTGGATCAAGGCTAAATTTTTACATATTGTGCACCATTTTATTAGATAATTTTGTGTTTGATTTCATTCACAAACTTGAGGAAGAAAACAATCTCAAAAATTATGACGTATTGACGTGTGGAACAAATAAATTGAGCTAATTTGCTCAAAGTGTCTAGTAGTGTGGGTTGATGGCGAAGCACTTTTCCCTGATCTCTCCCTCGTCGCCGGTGAGCACCTGCACCTTGCCCATCTTGACCATAGCCTTGGCGAACTTCACCTGCCACGCCTTCTCGACTGCGGCGTTGAACTTGACGATCCCGGCCGTCCAGGGGCTGTCGAGCAGTGTCTTGTCGGAGACGAACAGGCCCTTGTGCGCCAGCACGTTCTTGAAGTACTGGCTGTCGAATTTCGCCGGCGTGACAGGGTCTTGCGGCACCACCGTGGGGTCCATCTGGTCGTTGCTGGACGGCCATGGGCAGCGCATCTTGAGGTGCTCGGCATAGGCGGGGTCGAACGACGGGTCCGTCCGGCCCAGCTGCCCGCTGAAGTTGTAGAGCCGCTGTGTGAAGGAGGAGCAGTGGGAGCGGCCGATGGTGTGCGCGCCGGAGAGGGTGACCATGTCGTCGGCGTTGAGGCCTTTGCGCTTGAAGTTCTCAATGAGCTGGGAGACGTCGAAAGTCGGGGGCGGGACATTGTTGTCGAGAACCTCATCCTCTCTGGACACGCGGCCGTCACGGCGGCCCGAGGGGACCTTGTAGTCGATTCCGCCGGCGAGGTATGCGCCGTCGCGGGCGGCGAACGCGATGATGTCGGCGCAGGAGACGGTGCGCGGGCAGTGCGCCTCGAGGACGGCCTTGGCGTCGTCCACGACATCGAAGCCGCGCATGCTGGGATTGTTGGCGACGGAATCCTTCTCGGCCTTGTTGCCCGGCGTGGAGTTGATGAGGATGGAGGCGTCGCAGCCCCGGACGAAGCAGTCGTGGAAGTGCATCCGGATGAGTCCAGCGCCGACGCCGGGCTCACGGGCGATGCCGCGGCGGACGGCGTTGCGCACGATCTCCTCGGCCTGTGGGCACGACTTCTTGTAGAAACCGACCTCAAGTTTCCCCGGATGCGAGGCGTGTGCGTGTGCCGCCGATGAGGAGACGACGACGAACGCCGACAAGGCAAATGCCAACCACGTCGACCTCATGGTGGTCGGTCTCGGTCGGATGCTACTCTCACTCTGAGCTTGCTTGCTGCTTTAGCTTTGGAGCTCGATCGAGAATTCGAGATGGTGATAAAGAGATGAAGAGCGGAGCAGCTGCTTGATCTCTATTTATACAGTTCTGAGAGGATGCATGGCGTGTGTGGATGGATATCGTGTTTGTGAACCGAGTCAACGAAAAAGCAAGACCCAATCCCTGGATCACCAAATGGTAGTGGACTTTAATTTATAGTACATATACCGAGTATGTCACTATCTACCTAATGTTTGCCCAGATTTTTTTTTCTGTCGCAGGACTCCCTCCGCCCCAAAATATATAACGTCCTTCACACTTTTCGAAAAACAACTGCCAGTAATTATATATTAAAATATTTAAATATTTATGCTTAGTAATTACTATGATCGTAAAGATCTTTTTGTCTAATTTTTTAACAAATTTATTTAAAGATATAAATATTGCACGTATAAATCGAATCAAACTTGTGGCAAGAAAACCCAAAACGACACTTATTTTAGGATGGAGTGAGTACTTGTTTAGAGATGGAAAACAATGTTAGTCTGAAGGTTACCTGCTTCATCAGGCAAATATTCTCGACATATACAGTAAAAGTTTCATTGACATGGTCGATACTGCCACCGCATGACTGGGACAAATCAAACCGTGTCTCATCACAATTTCAAAAATTTATGTCGATTTCGACCGTTTACTTTTGTAGCTCGCACTGCACAGCACCATGTCAAAAGAGACACTAACGGTTGAATGTGAATCCATATGTATTATGTTAAGCCTGCAGAATGATTAAAAGTATTGATGTTTTTGAATGTGAATCCATGCCAAAATGCTTTTGCACTAAATGGTTAATAGAGCAACTGGTTATATTCAGTGGCGGATTTACAGGGGGGGCTGTGGGTGGGCTCTAGCCCCCCCCCCCCCTAAGCAGCTAATTACCTTTAAATAACTATAGCAAAATTATCAAATCACTATTAAATCTCTATGCAAATCAGCATATCCATTGTTTTAGTCCCTCTTTGTACTCCATCTTGTATCCGCCACTGGTTATATTATCCTACCTAGCCACAGCAAACATGAAGAAATGGATGAGAAGACGCAACTGCTTTGGGGGGGGGGGGGTGTCCCGGGAACGGGTGGGGGGTGGGGACGGGGACATTTGACTGTTCTATACATCAGGAACCGGATATATACCATCCACACTGCAGCACCTCAAAAACAACTCTGAGAAGAAAGGCCAAACTCAACTTCAGATAATTTCCAATGTAATAAAATAGATTTCAGCACACTAGGGTGGATCTGAAAGTCCATGTACAACCATCCTAACCCCCTATGACGCCATTACGTGTTGCATTCAAATTATTCTCTACGTTATAATTACTACAAAGACACACAAACCGGCGTGTACGTTGCGTCATCAGACATTTTACAAACAATACATCATTCTAGATAGACCATTAGCTTCTGTAGTAAGTGGTTATAGCCCTATATCCTAATACTCACATTAATTAGTAAAGCACTCAAGTGGATTTCGGGTGACGAAGTTGCGAATATTTGGAATACATGACATATTTGAATCCTCCAGTGTTATTAAAAATAGGGAGGAAAAGAGTAGATATTTCATTCTTCTTCTGTGTTGACGCAGTAGATTTTTTTTTCTCAACAAAATTGACGTGGTAATTCAGTACTGCCTGCTACATATATTAATTAGCAATTGTAGACAAAAGGCTATGAAGCCAAATCAAACATGGACACTCATCCATGAGTTTTGTGGGATCTGATTTTATTATATATAATAATATAATAAGAAAATATACGCCAGGTATTTAATTTAGGGCATACTTGTAGTTTTTCAATTGGTTATGTTAATAATTAATTCATGTCAAAACAAAGCCACATACAAGACTCTTGAATCCATTCACAAGCTAAATGCTGCTGAATTTTTGTTCTAGTCATCTTAGTGTAACCTTCTTCTCTCCTTTAGTTTTGTTTATTAAATTAAATGTTATTTGAAATACAAGCTTGGGGTTATAACGACACAATAAAGCATCCGGATCCATGAACTATCCCGAAGTTCCCCGTCCCACTCGGGAGTTCCAAACTAAAAGTGTTCATTAATTGCCCCTTCCCCTTCTATAACTTGCTCTTTTGCGCAGGTCTCCTCTATCGCCATTTATGTCGTGCTGTACCTGGCACTTATCCACTTCTTATGGGAATGAAGGTCCACAACTCCCAATAGATAGAGGTAACTATTGATTTGCTCTCATCTAGTTATTAATCGTGTTATAGTTCGGTTGGCCTCGTCGAGAAGGCTAATATCTGCATATGAATCAAAAACACAAAAAAAAGTCCCTATGATTAAGGACTCAAAGTTGGGGGTCGTCTCCAGAAATAATTGTGGATCATGGCTAAAATTTTTACACTTTGTGCAAATAACATCATTTTACATGAAAAAATTGTGTTTGATTTCATTAACAGACTTGTAGAACAAAACAATCTCAATAATTATGACGTATTGACGTGTGGAACATATGAACAAATAACTTGAGCTAATTAGCTCAAATTGACTAGTAGTGTGGGTTGACGGCGAAGCACTTTTCCCTGATCTCTCCCTCATCGCCGGTGAGCACCTGCACCTTGCCCATCTTGACCATGGCCTTGGCGAACTTCACCTGCCATGCCTTCTCGACTGCGGCATTGAAGTGCACGATCCCGGCCGTCCAGGGGCTGTCGAGCAGTGTCTTGTCTGAGACGAACAGGCCCTTGTGCGCCAGCAAGTTTTTGAAGTACTGGTTGTCGAATTTCGCCGGCGTGACAGGGTCTTGCGGCACCACCGTGGGGTCCATCTGGTCGTTGCTGGACGGCCACGGGCAGCGCATCTTGAGGTGCTCGGCGTAGGCGGGGTCGAACGAGGGGTCCGTCCGCCCCAGCTGCCCGCTGAAGTTGTAAAGCCGCTGTGTGAAGGAGGAGCAGTGGGAGCGGCCGATGGTGTGCGCGCCGGAGAGCGTCACCATATCGTCGGCGTTGAGGCCTTTTCGCTTGAAGTTCTCAATGAGCTGGGAGACGTCGAAAGTCGGGGGCGGGACATTGTTGTCGAGCACCTCATCCTCTCTGGACACGCGGCCGTCACGGCGGCCGGAGGGGACCTTGTAGTCGATACCACCGGCGAGGTAGGCGCCGTCACGGGCCGCGAACGCGATGATGTCGGCGCAGGAGACGGTGCGCGGGCAGTGCGCCTCGAGGACGGCCTTGGCGTCGTCCACGACGTCGAAGCCGCGCATGCTGGGGTTGTTGGCGACGGAGTCCTTCTCGGCCTTGTTGCCCGGCGTGGAGTTGATGAGGATGGAGGCGTCGCAGCCCCGGACGAAGCAGTCGTGGAAGTGCATCCGGATGAGTCCAGCGCCGACGCCGGGCTCACGGGCGATGCCGCGGCGGACGGCGTTGCGCACGATCTCCTCGGCCTGTGGGCACGAGTGCTCGTAAAAACCGACCTCAAGTTTCCCCGGATGCGAGGCGTGTGCCACCGAGGCAACGAATAGCGCCGCCAAGACTGTTGCCAGCCATGTCGAACCCATGATCGACTGCAGTGCTATCGTATCGCTCTGCAGGTTTGCTATAGTAGCTGTTGAGCTGAGGTCGAGGACGGTGGCGATGGGTCGCTGCTGAGAATTGAAGCTGATGAGAAGATGAAGAATGGCGCCACCGCTGGGTCTCTATTTATACACAGGGACTCGGAGCTAGCTTCAGCTTGCATGGCATGATGTGGCAGTTGGATGGTGGCGTGTGCATGTCATGGATGTACTGTGCTGTATCTGTGCACCCAGTCAACAAATAAGACCCAATCTTCGCATTCCCAGATGTCTGCTAGACCCTCCTTCCACGCAGCATCGTGAACAACAGCTGCAAAACAGCATGCATCTTGACTCGTCTTGTGTTTTCAATTGCCACGCGCAACAAATTCACAAAACGGTAAAAAAAACATTTTTTGTTTCCATTCCACCTGCAATCGCATATGGAATGGATGAAGGGAGCAATTTAGCACCACTTTTCCCATAGGACCGAATGAAGAGAGCAATTTAGCAATATTTTTCCCATAGGACTGGACGAAGGAAACAATTTATCACCACTTTTACCATACAATGTCCCGCAAGAAGAGGATAATCTCCAACTTCGACTTATCAATTTTATTTGTCATGTAAATATCAAGTTAACTAAAAAAAATTATCACACGAATAGTCGAATCATTCAAAATGATTTTTTTTCATTCACAATCCTAAATTATAATAAAAATTCAAGTGGACTGTGGGCCTGTCTGCGAGCACATGAATAAGCTTTTCTTACGTTGGTTCTCGTGAATAGGATCTACTTGTCGATACATCGCTGTCTCGAGGAGCCATGGACGGATTCATGATGTAGAAAAAAAAAAAACTTCACTTTGTACTGTAAATTACGTGGCTAAATATATCACGAGGGGCTATATCGTGTGATGCTGATCAATCAACGTAACTGGAAGAACCGGTAAGAGAGCCGACACAGTAAGCATATGTACGTGTCACCAACTACCTAATGTTACCCAGAGAGCGAGGCAGAGACTTGGTAGCACCGTAACGTAGCAGGAGCAGCTATCACAATCGTATGCAAAATCAGAGAGTTGTTAAGAGAAAACGATGTGTGGATTTTACTTTAGAAAATCCTCTAACAAAAGAGCATGTACATGGATGAACACGCGCGCGCGTAACATGGACGAGGTCGACACGTGAATGACCGGGACAACTCAAATTGGAGACGTATACATATGAGCTGGAGGACGATGTCAACAAGTTATTTATAATTTTATTTACCTTTCGTTTACCTTATAGCTCGCACTTAGTCAAGAGAGTTGGTGATCTTCAAGAATATTGTATCATTTCATAGAAGAAAGTCGACCGAGATATATGTCCGGCCCTGTATAAATGTACCATTCTCCAAAATGCAAACCACGACTACGATCACGCGTGATGATTTGATCAAATCCCCGTGTAAATTTTAATTTCTTCTTTAAATTAACGGTTTGATTGTTAGATCGAGGTAACTAATACTAATTAGTCACCCTACTTTTTGACATTTTCTTGTTTTATGTCTGTCTTTTGCTGCACGGAAACGCTGTTAATTTGGTTGGGTTAGTTGATGCAACAGGTAGCATAAGGTAGTTGAAGATGCCGTGCACCGTGCGTTTCCACAGAAACAACGTTGTGAAAACAATTTCCAACTTTAGACCACATATATGCACCCATACTGATAACATATATCTCTCGGCCGCCCCAAGTGCCGATCAAATGGCCAACAGCTGTACGACAATATCCTCAGGGTGAATTGTGACGCCGACACCATATTATAATGCAAAGAGTATGTACGAAATTTGAAAGCTTCAAATATATTGTTTTAAAAATAAAACTTCATACTTTGGATAAAGGAACTTTTCAATGAACGAATGTCAACACGGTAATTGCATATGTAGGCAAACAGCAGGATTAGGAAGTGCAAACGACAACATTTGACAAAAAAAAACGAGGGTGGACACATCTATGAAGTCGTCGAAGCTAACTGCAGATGATCTCATTCCTGTTTCTAGGACATGCATATTGCATAGGAGAACTAGATAATCTAAGTCTAAGTCATGTGACTAAGTCACTGACCATCCAACGGTTGTGACACCTTAATCCAAGATTTGAAATAATTTAAAATTTTATAGTATTAATTAGCATTATAAGAAGTCTAATTGCCGAAGGAGGTGGAAAACATATTTTGTAAAATGAATTAAGACATGAAAAAAGGTTATAAAATTTGTATGCATTCTTGTCATGTAAATGGTGTTTATCTGTGTGCAAAATAATTCTCAAATGTGCTTAAGTTCGATGAGTTTGAAATCCTTTTCTCAAAATTATTTGCAAAATATTTTATAATTTCCTACTAAATACCTGTTGGGCCATTTCTTCCCCAAATCACCGCCCCCTTGGACCGAACGAGGCCAAAGGCCGTCTCCCCCGCCAGGCCCGTCTCCCACCTCCCCTCGCGGGCACGCCCCGTTAGCTCCTAGCTACCGATTTCCTCCCAAGTCCCAAACGGCCGCAGCCGCCCTCTTCGGCACGCGTGCAGCCACGCCGCGCGGCCAGTCCCCCGGCTCGGCGTGCGCCGCACCTCCGCAGACTGCATCCGACCCCCCACGCCCACCGTTGGCCTCTCCCCCTCCCCTTCACCCACATGGAGAAGACGCCGCCGCGCCGCCCACGTGTGTCTCACATCCCTGCCGCCCCCAAGGTGCTTTGCTTTTTTAATTCTTCTCTAGTTAATGTGGTAATTTCTAGGTATCTTGAGAATTAACATGACAGATTCTTTTTTTATCTAAAAACTAAAGATAATACTACTTCTGTCTCAATGTAATTTTGGTTTAAGTCAAACAATCTTAAATTTTAGAATAATAATATAAAAATTTATTCTGATAAATAAATATCATTAGATTTATCATACAATATATTCCATAGCAAATCTATCTGATGACATAAATATTAATAGTATTTTGTATGAATTTGGTCAAATATAGAGTAATTTGACTTGGAATAAAACCCAAACGTCTCTTTGCGATACAGAGGTAACAAATATCTATTTTGTCTGGTTGTAGATGAACGACAGCAAAAAAATTTAAAGCTAGGAATATAAAAATAAGAATGAAAACATTTGAGATTGATATATATTGTACAACTATATGGATTGGATGGATATGTGTGGAGCTCAAGGGCGAACTGCTACACATATATGCCAAGCTTCACCGATAGTTCGATCGAGCCAATAGCCATATATTGGTTTAGCACATATCAATTATATTATGTAGTCGATAATTCAGCAAACAAATGGTATAGACGTTGATCGAAGATGATTACCTTACATGAAAAGCACATAAGGAGATTTTTTTTCTAGTCCATATAAGTTACCACAAATCAAATCACCGTAACAAAAAATCATTGATGACCCACAATTAAATTAAATTTAGTCAGTGATAATTGAGTGAGTATTTGACAAAAAAAAAGTGTCGAGCATAGTTGCAAAACATACCAACACTAAACACTAAGAACATCGAGGCCAATTTGGAGTAAACTCATGTCCTCTTAATCTTCTCTAGAACATGTCCTCACACGACTTCATCTCCTCTCCCATACATCATCCATTGAACATTCACCGATTCACCAAAAACAACAAAAAAACCAAAAATCCCCACAACAGTGACACAACCCACTCGAATACTGGATTTAGTCAGGTTTGAGGGGCCAGCGCTAGTAGGCATCCACGGGAGCACCACACGATGTGAACAGTGACTGTTGTTGTCGTCCATTGAGTGCCAAACCAGCCGTGCTCACGGGTCCATGGCTAGGCACAACACATGCAAGGCAGTCACCCGCGCACCCTCTGTTGAGTACCTTCATCTGCTTGTGCCACGGCCTTAGGATGGTACACGCGGAGGGGAGGTCGGTTGGTCTCTCTAGTCTCTACCTTGTTCAACAACTATAGTATAACTTTACCAGGATCAACCTATAAAAATACACCACCAATGACAAGAACAATGATCTCGCTCAAAGCTACGTTTGGAAAAGAGTGTCATTATCCAAAAATGCCAGGTCCTAATACAAGCAAACAATGGGTGATTTATTTTGCCCAAGCGCACTGAAGGTAGTATATAATCATAACCATCCATCTCCAGAAATATGCATGTACTCCAAAGGCTAGCTAGAGATATGATTACTCAAGGCAGGGAAAGAAGAAGAAAGAGGAAAAGAGGAAAAACAAAGAGAAAAAGGGCAGCATCAAGCATCTATCTAGTCCTACAGTCTGAAGCATGTGGATGATTGGGTCAATCATGTGTGCGTGCCATGTCGGGCCACAAGGATCCAAGGTGCACCGCATTATTCTTGTTCTTGGTCCAGAAAGGGGGCCACGCGAGCGCGAGGGCGAGGCTCACAAGGCCACAAGGATCCAAGAAGAGCACTGTATGCGCCTGACGGTGCAGAAGATTCGTGTGCCCATTCCGGCCACCTTTTCTACTAGCCTCCGTGCCCCTGGTCCCTGCCCATGGACCATGGTAGAAGCTACGGCTGCCTGCCATTGACGCTTTGCCAGAGCGAGAAAGAGAACCTTCGCCCCCATGTGTCCGGCCTCTTCTTGCACATTATATTAGTTATATAAATTAACTAAGAACGTGGATCAAGTGACGACTGACGATGATTAAAGATACATAATACTCTCTCCGTTCCAAAATTTCTATCGCTTGCGTTTTCCGAGAAAAAACTATCGGTAATTTTATATTAAAAAAATATTAATATTTATAATACATAAGTAGTATCATTAGAAAGATCTTTGAATCTAGTTTTTTAATAAATTTATTTAGAGATATAAATATTGCACGTATTTCTTAAAAATTGAGTCAAACTTATGGCACGTACACCAACTGCGACAATCAATTTAGAACTGAGGAAGTAGTATACACAGAGATCCGTCAACTTAGAGCCAAAATAGAAAAGATTGCTTTCTTAGGCCTTGTTTAGATACCCAATTTTGGGTCCAAAATCTGCATAGTAAATGTCCCGTCACACTGTAGCAATTTTGTTTTTATTTGGTAATAATTGTCCAAACATTGATTAATTAGGCTTAAAATGTTCGTCTCGTAAAGTACAACAAAACTGTGTAATTAGTTTTTTATTTTATCTATATTTAGTACTCCATACATGTGTCAATATTTTGATGTGACGGAGAATAGGAATTCTGCATAATGAATTTTAGACCCAAAATTAAGTGTCTAAACAAGGCCTTAAAAAAATAGAAAAGATTGCAGTTGCAGTGAACAGTGGGGAGACTGACTGACAGTTTTACTCCATTCCTCGATCGGGCGCCGATCCCGAGGCCGGCTTAATTGGGCTAACAACCGCGGCACCTCACTTGGTGCCATGTTCTTACGGCTATAGTAAACGCAGCGCTGGGCGAAGCTTCTTGCCTATCAGAGGCTGCCACATGAGGAATTGAGGAGTACTGCAGGGGCAGTCAGGGATCAGGGTCGTCTCGATTGTCGTTTCCAAGCTGTATCCTGTAGGTAGCTCATGCCGAACAGGCAGAGTTAGCTAGAAGGTGTGGCCATGGCGGTCCCTCCCTGGATCCTCTGTGTATGTACTTTGATAATTGATGAAGCTAGGTAGATGCCAAACAGGACAGAAGAGCAGGTGCTGACACTCACTAACTGCAGATCATGTCGATCCAGGCCCATATGACCTGCACATGCACGCATGTTCTTGTTCGGTTCGGTTCGTTCCTTCCTGGCCGGCCTCCCCAGTGGATCGTGCGAGAATGGATCGACGTGTAAAGAGACCACCAGCAGCTAGTAGAAGCCAGAGAGAGGGAAAGAGAGAGCGGGGGACAGAGAGAGGTGCAGCGCAGCGACAAGCAGGAAAACAAGCAACATGCGTGCTACACGCCGGCCCTCCTGTGATGAGCTAGCTAACTTGCTAGCCAACTAGTTGTGCACTTGTGCTTGTGTGCTTGCCAGGCAAATGCCCTTTGCAGCAGGCAAATTGCATTGTTGCTCTCCCTCATGTGCTTTTGTGCTTGTGCTGTAGTATCTCCAGCCGAGCTGAGAGCGATTCCGCCTGCTAAGCTACCTAGCATTCACACACGCAATGCAAAGCTATGCAAGGAGATCTCAGTGCCAGCTGATGCATATGCATGACTGGACACATCCTAGTTGGTTAAATGAATGAACATAAATAAGCCTGGATAGATTAATTGTGAATAATGCTAATATATTAATTGAACCGACAGATACATGCCTGCCCATGCCCATGAATTGTATGTTCAATAATAACACTTATCTGAACATCATCCTTAGCCTTAGCTTGTACACTATGCCGAATAATGTAACTCTACCATCTCTCTTCTCTGTCTCGTAGTATGTTACAGTTTACTTACAGTCATTCTCACATGCATGTAATTGGTAAGTACAGTAATGTGATAATGTACAATTAAGTACACACATGAATGAACGAATGATGCAGAGCAGACTGATGGATTGAGATGACGGATGACTCGAGCTGTCTAGAAAACTGATCAACTCCTGACCGAGTCCTCTGACGCGACGCGCGATTCCCTCTGCAATGCTAGCTGAAACTGACACTGAATCCGATCTGATCAATCAGTTGACCTTGTTGCACTTGAGCCTGACCTCGCCGGGCGGGCCGGTGAGCACCTCGATGTTGCCCATCTTCACCATGGCCGCCGCGAACTTCTGCGACCAGAGCTTCCGGTTGGCGGCGTACTGCGCCACGAGCGCCGCCGTGTCGTTCCGGTCCCCGAGCGCCTGGTCCGACCCGAACACCACCTCGTGCGTCACCACGTTGCCGTAGTACTGGTTGTCCAGCTGCAGCGGCGTCTTGAAGTCGAGGTCCACGACGCGGTCCTTCCCGCCTCCCGCCGCGGGGCACCTCGCGCGCAGCCGCGTCCCCAGCGTGACGTTCAGCGTCGGGTCCAGCTGCGGGTACAGCCGCGTGTTGGCGAACGACGAGCAGTGGGAGCGGCCGATGGAGTGCGCGCCCGACAGCGTGACGAGGTCGTCGGCGGTCAGGTTCTTGGACGCGAACCGCGCCAGGAGCTGCGTCAGGTTGAACGACGCCGGGGGCAGGTTCGCCGTCGCCTCGGAGGCGTTGGAGACGCGCCCGTCCAGGCGGCCCGACGGCATCGCGAAGCGGATCCCGCCCATGATGCGGGCCGCGTCGCGGGCGGCGAAGGCGACGATGTCGGCGCAGGAGACGGTGCCCGGGCACCGGCGCTCCACCACGCGCTTCGCCCGGTTGATCACGCTGAACCCGCGCAGGCTTGGGAAGTTGGGCGCCGACGTCTTCTCCACCGTCCTGTTGCCTGGCGTGCCCGTCGGGTCGTCCAGCAGCACCGACGCGTCGCATCCCTGAAATGTAGGCAACATTGAGTGATTAGTTCGTTTGTGCGTGCTGCATTGCATTGCATTGTCCGGCAATGGCAATGGAATTATTGGCATTATGGATGTATGTACCCTGACGAAGCAGTCGTGGAAGAAGAGGCGGATGAGGCCGGGCCCGTTGCCGGCGTCCTTGCGGACGGCGGCGTGGACGATGGTCTCGATGAGGCTCTCGGCCCCGGGGCAGGTGGCGTTGTAGTACCCGACCTGCAGCTGCGCCGAAGTGGAGGAGAAGCAGCATGTCGCCATCACGGCGATGACAGCCACTACGACGAGCTGCCGTACTTGGACGGCGACCTTAGCTCTGGTGCCGGCGCTCATCGTCCCTGCTATACTGAGTACTGGCTACCCTATGAATGATGGATAGAGACGAGAGCACCGGCCGGCCCACAGCTAGCTCACAAGCTAGCTGGGTAGCTTGTGAGCGGACTACACTGTATACCGACAGATGGAAGCTAGGTGGAGTAGCAAGGAAGGAGGATCGAGGAACCTTTTATATATATACAGATCGATGATGGATCCATCCAGCATACAGTATGTTATATGTATGTGCGGAGGCAGTGGTGATTGGCGAAGAACGTTCTATACTAACTACGTAGCTAGGTAGCTAGTTGGGAGGCCGGAGGGGGGATAACATGGCCACCACACCAGCCACGCGCAGCCAGTGTGTCAACTGGAACATGGCATTCGAAGCGGCGAAGGCCTGTAGTTTTGACCAGCTAATTAAACGAGCGGACGAGAATCTTGTCTTGTCTAATTACAACCTGCAGAGAGTGCATCTGCGCACGCAGTGTCCTGCAGATCTGTGCCGTGCTTCGCGCCATCGCCTTCGCCTTCGCGCGCTCCCGATCCATCAGCAGTAAGCGGCGGGCGGGCAGGGGAAAAAAGAAATGGGTGATGGCAGTGACACAAGAACTGAGACACGACAAGGAGAGGACGACGATGTCCGTCAGGTAATTTGGCGCCACGAATTGAGAGCGCGAGGCCGGGGACTGGAAGGAGTGCTGTGGTAGTGCTCTTCGCCTGATACATCCACCTAGCGGCTGGATCCTTGGATTCAGGGCGTAAATCCATCCATTCCTCCGTCAGGTTCAGTTTGTTATTGGAGCAAGGCCAATAATAGCTTTTAGGTATGCATAGTCCACTTATCTCTCTCATAGGACACCAACTTTCTCGGTTCTTATGTCTAAGCTTCTCGGTTCTTATGTCTAAGCCGACTATAAGCTATAAGCTTATAGTTCGATTCACCTTTTTCTCCTTTCATCTCTTCTCCAGCTCAGCATTCGGACTCCTTGTGGTCTCTTATTATACTTGCTCTTAGTAGCAGTATTTTACTATGTTTGGCTTCACATTCAATGACCACGGAGGCGGAGCACCCCAAGGGCGATTTTTCACGCTCCAACATTTTCTGACTTTTTTAGGAGACTCGATCTTATGTATCTACTTATTGTCTTTTTGCCTTTGCTCGGTAGTTCCATAGCCGGTTTTTTCGGACGATTGGTGACGTAGTCTATCTAGGACCGAAACAAAGAATGTGGCCTAGAACGAAGGTGACGTCGATGGAGAGGACATCGATGAAGAAGGGAACACCGCCCTCGAGAGAACAGCTCCTCCAACCCCGGCGTCGGAAGCAAAATGAGCCACTCTAACCCTGGCGTCGGTAGCAACATGAGCCACTGAAGATCAGCGGACACACCTAATGTGTTTCCTACTTGGCAAGCCAAGCGTCGTGGGTGAGAGAGAGAGAGAGAGAGAGAGAGAGAGAGAGAGAGAGATTGTGTGTCAGAGAGAGTTTACAATGAGAGATAGGAAGACGACAAAGTTCTACTCATCTAAGGTTTGACGTACTATTCGATTGATCCATCCCCACTAGGGAAGGGTGGTCATAATTAACTTAAAAAATCAAACTAAAAGAAACCAATACCGAAACCAAAAGAACCGTAACCAAAAGATTCGTTTCCTTATTAAGTTTCAAATAGCAAGGAACCGTAATAAAAGAAGAAATTTTGGTTCTAACTCTCACATAATCAAAAGAACTAATCAAACTAAAAGAAGCCAATACCAAAACCAAAAGATCAGTAACCAAAAGATTGGTTCCTTATTCAGTTTCAAATAGCAAGGAACCGAAATAACAGAAGAAATTTTGGTTCTAACTCTCATGTAATCAACCAAAAGAACTAAAATACAAGATTGCTTGTATTTTTATGACTAAAATCCAAGCCGCTGTCATCGTCTTCTTCCTCTTATGTGAGGCGCAAGCATATAAACACGGTATCGTGGGAGAGGGAGAGGCTAGGTTGCACCCTAATAGCGCGGTCGTGTGAGAATGGAGAGGGAGAGGGAAAGGATGGTCGGTAAGCAACTCGGGTCCGACGGATTGGACCCAATAATTCCCGCATGCCGCACCAGTCAATGCTAGAAATGAAAATTTCTTTTTGTCGAATCCCAAGAACCAATAGAAAAATGTGAAAATCGAAAGAAATAAAAATGGAAATGCTCCTATCATTTTTCTGTTATCAACAGAAAAGCTCTTCATTCTCTTTTTCTGAGGAACATCTCTTAATTCTCCTGTGTGTCTAGATTGTTATACCCAGAAAAAAAAAAGGCCACAAGACCTGAAACGCACAGCCTACTTGGGTCTCGGCTGCGCTGGCCTTTCAGCCGGAAAAAACTTGGATGGACACTGGGCTCATTGCGTCCACCGTGAGCTCCCGCCCTGGGCTCATAGGCCTAAAACCGGGCGGGTCGCCCCACTCTCAGCCGCCGTGGCGCGGACCCGAGCGGCGGCGTTGCTCTGTCTGAAAGTACCTGAGGTAGCGAGGGCCTGTGGGGGCGCTGAGGCACGCACGCGCAGACTATTCGACGGCGGAGTGCGCGGGTACGGAGAGGGTCGCAGCCTGCACGTAACTTGTTGGACGGAATGCGGCAGTCTGCTCTGCTGGAGACCAATGCCCCACTCTGCGTGCTCGCGCCAGCCGAGCCATCTGCGGGATGCGCGGTGCCCGCCGCCGCAACTTTCGCTTGGGGCCAGGCCCGGCCTTGCCTGACGAGGACGATGTGCAAGACCTCGGCCCGCCTCCGCGGCGCTGGTACCGGGCAGCATACGCCCGGCTCCTCCGGCATGCGCTGGTACCGGGTCGCGCACTTCGACGACGCGCTCGCGGGTGAGTTCGTCGCCGCCGTGAGCCGTGGCCAGACGCCGCCGAAGATGAAGGCGACATCGCTGAGATCGCTGACGCAGGTCTGCGACGTGCTCGGCGTATCGGCGCAGCAGAGGAAGAGCGTGCTGCTCACCGTCTGCCCGCAGGTGACGCAGCACCTAGTCTGGCGGGGCGCGCTCGAGGCGGTGCTCGGGGATCTCCAGGCCGACATGGCGTTGCTGGACAGCCCATCCCTTCCCCGGCGACCCAGATGGCCGAGCAGATCGCGTCCGCCTGCACCGGCCCGCTTCCTGTCGGACACGGCGACGCCGTTTAAGAGACCAGCAGAACAGCGAACTCCGGCCAAGAAGTGGCAAGAAGTGCTTGACATGTTTAATGACCTCGTCAGGAGTCTGGAGACCGACGATCGAGTCACCGGGCACGCGCAGAAGGTAGAGGCTATGAAGGAGGGCCTGTACCAGATAGACGCGATGTCGTCATTGAGCGGAACATGCATCGCCTTCAACGCGGCGCGCGCCGGCAGGAGCAGGACTGCCTGGTGCAGAGGAAGCTGTCCAAGAGCCTGGGCCACTCCTCCAGGTGCTGGACGCGGCTCCTCTTCTGCCTCTATGCCTATGGCACCGTCCGGGACGTGGATGTGCACGTCGGCAAGTGCATTTCTGGCAAGGGAGGTAGGAATGTCGCCATTGACGCCATGAAATTCCTGACTGACGGTGATGAGTTGGTGGCCACGAGCAGCGTCAAGCAGCTGAGATCCAACACCCTGGCGAGTTATTTGAGATTGGGGATTGATCCAACACCTAATGAGTGATTAGTGAGTATATCTATAGGTCTTTCATGAGTTAAGACCGTCTATTTGCACTTAGCACCATATCGTTGCAACAGTGGGATATATATGGTTGCTTCTTGTTACATACACATGAACGAATTGAGGCGTGAATGAATTGATATAACATAGTAATAGCTTGTACAAAAAGTCTTTTAATTTGATGAACATGAACAAATCGGGTAGGACTAAAATAAAGGTCACCTCACAGTATGAAATTCTAGGATAGGAGAGTGTTTCCCTCCTTTTCTTGCTCTAGGGGGCTTTAAAAAAGCTTTGGAGTGTCTTTTGCTTCCACATAAACTCTCTTTCCCTATCTTAACTGAGATCTCCCGCCATTGCGTTCAAAAAAGAAGAAAGAAATTCTAGAGACACATGTTGCTTTGAATGGTATTTTGATCTAATAATTATTACAACTTGTAAATTTGAATCTGAATTGTGCTTTAGTATGTGGTGTTTCTTTATAGCCATAGAATCATATAAGGGGCCTAAGGCCGGTTGACACGTGGCAGCAGGAGCGGGAGCGGAGGGGCCGGCGTGGTGGCTGGCAGAGGCACTAGTAGGGCGCAAGCCCTAGGGCTGCGTGTGGCGTGCGCAGGCGGCGGCTAGGGTTAGAAGGAGAAAGCCAAGAGCTGAGAGCTAGGATAAGGGTTTTCCCTATTTCTTTCCTAATTGCAATGAATACGGTCTTTATTTATAGTCCTGATAAGATTTAACCCGATTCGCTGCTTCCTATTTTATTTATCTCAATTTTCCTAATTTGTCTAGGTGATGTGGCATCCTCCATAGATGGTGACGGCGGCGCCGGGGCTGCGCGCCTGGTCCCTCCTTGCGCATGTGCGCCCGGTCCTCGGCCCGCGAGGCGCGGCTATTACGGCGCTCCTCCTCTTCTATGCTTGAGTTGACCCAATTTCTTTCCAATTTCGTTGGGCCATCGTTAGACTAGTTACAAATGAATTATAGTTTTCTAATTTCTTTAACTTCATGAATTTTCTTTTAACAGCGGTTATCATCTCTCTTGATTTTACCTATCTAATAGTAAAATCGTTGTTCATCCCACTGACATATATTATGAGGACAAAGTCATAGCATTCGTGTTATACCTAGGAAAAAAAATCCATCCTTGTTGACATAGCGTGCATATAATCCTCGGTCATCCCATTTGATTGACAGTGTCAATCTTACTATTACTAATTAGAGGTTTTAACGGAGCCATCACGTTAACTCTCACCAGATGTGTTAAGAAAAAAGATAAATCTAAGAAAATCTCACAATAATCAGAAACATCTGGCCTTTAATTTCCTAGACTCTAATCATCATATTCGATAATAGCCATTGGATCTATTGTAATTTATAAAGAAATTACCCACGTTTGTCATTATAAAAAATACATAAAGTAACACCCTAAATTTGCATATAAATTACCCACACATGCCATTATACTAAATAAAGCCTATTTTCCAAAAAAAAAGAAAAATTATGACGTTGCCTCCTAAGAAAAAAGATAAATCCAAAAAAATCTCACAATAATCAGAAACATCTGGCCTTTAATTTCCTAGACTCTAATCATCATATTCGATAATAGCCATTGGATCTATTGTAATTTATAAAGAAATTATCCACCTTTGCCATTATGAAAAATACATAAAGTAACCCCCTAAATTTGCATATAAATTACCCACAAGTGCCATTATATTAAATAATGCCTATTTTTCAAAAGAAAGAAAAATCATGATGTTGCCTCATAGTTGGTAAATTACTATCTTTGCCATTATAAAAAATACATAAAGTAACCCCCTAAATTTGCATATAAATTATCCACACGTGCCATTATACTAAATAAAGTGTACTTTCTATAAAAAAGAAAAATTATGACGTTGCCTCATACGGAGTAGTTGGTGAATATAAAATATTAGATTGGTCTATCTATCACGTTGACTTAGTAAATATATTTTAATATTAATATAAATACTTTGTAGCCATCATGTTCATAACTATTTTGCATATAAATTACTCCCTCCGTCTCAAATTTTAAGTCATTCTTGGAGAATCAAAGTTTCTCACAATTGACCAAAATTATAGAGAATATTTTAAATATTTATAACATCAAATAGGTATAGTATAAAAATATAATTAACAAAGAATCCATTGATACTTAGTTGACATCCTAATTATTATATTATCATATAAATTTGGTCAAACTTAGATTACTTTGACTCTCCAAGATTCTTGGAATGACTTACAATTTGAGACGGAGGGACTATCTATGTCGGGTGAAT